>CAJHQP010001059.1:0-133744 GCA_905132765.1 Moricandia arvensis
CAATTCGTGGTCGGAAAGACTACTTTCAAAAGGTGGAAAGGAGGTGCATATCAAAGTTGTGGCTCAAGCGGTACCAACATAGCCTATGTCATGTTACCTGCTACCTCAAGGAGTTGTGGAAAAATTAAAAGGAACGATTTCCAAATTTTAGTGGAGCTAAAGTTTAAATAATCGGGGCCTCCACTAAATTGCATGGGACAAAGTTTGAGTCTCGCTTGATCAAGGTTGACTTGGTTGTCTAGAGTTACATGACTTTAATGTGGCATTATTAGCAAAATAATTATGGAGATTGATTCAGTTCCTGAACTCACTTCTCGCTCGAGTTCTTAAAGGAGTATATTACAATCAATCTTGCCCTTTGGAAGCTAAAAAGTTCTACTCACCATCATATTTGTTGGAGAAGCATTAAGGCAGCGAGACCACTCCTAAAACTCGGCTTAAGGAAAACTGTTGGAGGGGGCCTTAATACAAGGGTATGTACTGAAACGTGGATTCTTGACATTTTCGCTCATCCTCCGAGACCCTCTGATCGAGTGACCTTCAAACACCCCAAACTCCTTGTTCGCTCCTTTATTAGGTGTGACACAAGGGATTGTGAGATTCCTCACTTACAAGACTAATTCCACCCAGAGGATATCCATATTATTCTTGTGTTGACACCTAGCAATACATGGTCCATCGACGGTTATGCATGGAACCATACAAAATGAGGAGTTTACTCAGTTAAATCCTGATATGATATGTTACGGAAAAAGAAACTTAGTTGTGGCCATGACCAAATTATCCAACCTAGTATCAATGGTTTACAGAGCCATGTGTGAAAGGTTAAGGCCCTAGAAGATGCAACGTTTTATCTGGCAATCGCTAACATGATGCATCACAACTACAAATAACTATCATTTAGGCATTTGGTTGTCGATAGGAGCTGTCCTAGAGGCGGTGGTTGAGAGGAGATGATGCATGCATAAATTACCTTAAGGCTACTGATTATTCTCTCAAATAAGAGGTTCAGCTGTAGTACTTAGGTATCGAATACACAAAGACTCTAAGATTACACAATAGATTAATTGTTTTTGTAAGAAAGCTAGACAAATATTAATAAGCAGTAAATCGATTGCAAGATTTGTTTGTAGGTTTATCAAATGGGAAATAAATTATACTTAGAGAATCCTTAGGTAGGATGGAGATGTAACTAAGTAATTAACCAGGGATTTATTTAAATATAGTTCTGAACTCAAACTCATGCAAACGTTTGTAAATACTTACAGGAGCGTCGATCAATGGTTATGGTGTACTGTCGATCAATGCTACTTCTAACAGATTCATAGACAAGGTTTAATAAGTTCTCTAACCTATAAGATCAACTCTCATATGCATCGAGTAGTTTAGATCATCTAATTTTGGTTCAGGTAATTGACCAAGCCTTCGCTTGTGCCAATCAATCATAAGATCTAGGTTTAAGGTGATCAATCTTAATCCTAGTAATAAGAACAGTTTAGATAAACAAACTAGTTAAATACTCCTAATATCAATACAGCGTTACCAATTGATGCACCACCTTTGAAAGACCCTAAATCTACCAATTAAATTAAACTTCGAATAAATTGCATATAAGAAGTAGAGTAAAAATAGGGAGTTCAAGATCTTCTCCGTAAATGATATGTAGATCTCTCTCCATTCCTATCTCTCTCTCTCTCTCTCTATAGAGTAACAATGGTGTTTTGTTGCAGAAAAAGTTTGTTAAAATACTTACGATTACAAAACTAATAAAAACCCTATAAATAGTGTAAAATGCGGTGAGGGACTTGTCTTGTAAATATAGAAACTTCTAGGTAAAATTTATAATTTCTCCAAATCTTCATACAACCTCGGGCGTCTCCACCATCAATAGATGGCCATGAGTTGGCGTCGACCGATGGTGAATGATAATATCAGTTTCCAATTTCTGGTTTTCAGGAGAGCTTCTTCAAAGCTCCAAAATAGTCCAAAACCTCCAAGCTCACCCAATAAGTACCTAGACCTGTAAATACTCTAAAAACAACTCTAAATGCATATAAAAGACTTTATATATGTATATATATAAACATGTAATATTCATGATATATCAACTCCCCAGACTTATCATTTTGCTTGTCCTCAAGCAAAACAAGGGTAAACATGTGGACTCACAAAACCTCTAGCTCATTTTCACCTTTACTATGTTGCAACCACATCAAACAAGTTTCAATGTTAGAGAAACTTTAAATATTTTATCCTAGTATAGCAAACAAATTTATTCTACGAACAACTTAGTAAATACTAGTCTGAATCACCCTTCTACTAACATCATTTCTTGCATAAAATAAAAGTGCAGGCTTTACCTTGAGAGTATCGACCAAAGAACACATGAACTATTACCCTTGCAAATATATGAACAAACATGCAGTCTTCTCTGATCCTTTTCTTCCCTCTTTCTCTCTTCGCTGAATCTCTTTATTTTCTTTTTGTTCTTATAAGTCCAATGAATCAATGATGTTGATACAGTCCATCTTGTTCATCTTTCTTTTTCTTTTCTCTCTTGTTATTTATTTTTGAAAAGGTGTACACTAATAATGGGGTCACTGGTAATTTACATATCCCTCGCTTCCACAATGAGTGATCATTCCTTTATTAATTAGAATAGTGGGATTGTTGGTAGTTTACATACTCTCTGCATCTTTCATAAATCATCTCAATATTTTATAGATATGGATCGCGATGAGAGAGTGAGAAGGGAAACAAAAGCACAAAGACTTTTACTTCCAGACTTGCAAGAGGAATCTTATCCAATGTATGCCAAACCCCAAAGCAAACAAATAAGTCAGTATTAGGTTGGATGTTTGCTTTGGTTCCTTAAAACTTTCTAAGTAATTGTGATATAGTGGCAGGATGGTCCACTTTGGTATCTCTAATACTGTAAGAAATCAACAAATCTAGAATGATGCTATAGAATAGTTAGATAATAAGTAAAAAATTAAACTGATCATAATCCCTTTCTTGATTCAATAAAAAATTATAAAACAATGTAGAATATCAAAATACAATTCAGTGTTAGTAACTACCTCCCCATACTTAAACAACATTGGCTTCTGTGTTAGTTAGTCTAAGTATGGTAAAATATATAAATTGGAATATAAATTAGTCTGGAACTCGTACCTTTCTGTTGAGACCATCAAACGATGTGTGCCTGTAACCGTCGAAAGACATTCGACTGTGTACGTCGATAGACACTCCATTGTGTCCGTCGATCGACATTTGTTCGGCAAAAAATTTCTTCCCTCAGTTTCAATGTGTCAGGTGGTCTAATCTCTAGATCTCTCTTACTTGTTAGCCCTATTAGACACTCAAGCACACGTCAAAACATCCAAATAGCATAAGAATAATAAGTTTTAAATCCAAACATGGAAAATCGAATAAATACGTGAATAAGTCTGAAAACAAAATAAAAAGGAGGAGCATAACATAAGACTACTTCTCATCGGTCATGTCCAGGTCTGGCTGGTGCGATGGTCTTGGAGCTGCTGATGGTGATCTCGTGTGGGTGCGGGCATGGCTTAAACACTGACAACTCGACATCACCTCTTGATATACCATGAACTTTACCACCATTAGGCCATTGTATATGTGCTTTTTATATTCTGTAGTATAGCTTTGGAGAATGTTTTAGAGTTTTTTCAGGTTAAGGTAAGTTCTAGAGAACTTTGGTGATTCTACAGCTTTTTGAGATGCAGAATTCCGCATATACGTCAGATGTTTAGCTATGGATGGAGACTTTCCTGCCGTTAGATTGAGCCCATATTTTGACACAAGATAGAGCTTTGAGTTATCTTTCAAATTCCATCGGTTGTGGTCAATTAGAATTCTGTAGAATAAGTTAGGCCCGTTTAACTGAAGAGTGGCCAGTCTGCCTCGCGAGAGGAAGCTATCTAGAAGATGAATGAGTGTCGATCGACGGTGATGCCAGGATGCTGGCTGATTATATTTCAAGACCAACTTAAGCCCAAAAGTTACCACAAATTACGAGAATACTCATGGACAACCTAAAACCCTATTTATATGTTTTCTATGGCATTGTTGACGGCTACTCTTCTTATGCTTTGTTTTATTCATAGTTCGTTGTTAGGAGAGAAGAGAGTAACTCCTTCAGAGTCCTCTTGGAACTCCTTTGGTTTTACTATTGCTTTCTATTTCATATCTATTCATCTATGATTTCTCTGACAAATATCATGTCTGAGTAGATCCAACTGCTTGGTTTAGGTTTTCGAGGGTTTGATGGATTAGCCAAACAATAGAATTTCTAGGGTGTTTATTGTATCCTACACATGATTGTTCTTATTGCTTCCTTTAAGAGTAATTAACTAGAAACCTGATTATAGGACAAGAAGGCGCACGCGAGAGCATGGTCTATTACATGAACTGAATCATGCAGAGCTAGGTTGTTAGATACACGCGGGAGCTGGTTAAATTAACTTAGTGAACATATCGAATTAGGTTGTAATGCTTGACTTAAGCAATCATCGATCGATGCTAGTCCAAAGCATAGATCGACGGTCATTCCGAGTTCACACACAAGAGTTGGAGCAAGGACTTAGTCAATAGATTATACTCGCATCTAGAGCTGGTCTTCTTTGACATTTGAAATCGAGTTCTAGGATTGATACCCTTAGCTTCTATCCTCTATAGTACACTTGCCTGAAACCCTAAGTCTAGTACACATCCTTCCATCAAACAACAAACTCATTTATTAGTTATTGCTCAATATATTTTATGACCTAGCGTAGTCTCAAAATCAAGTCTATTGTGTGAGATATCGAGTCTCTGTGGATACGATCCTTATGTACTGCAATCGATCTCTTATTTTAGAGAATTGCTTTTGGGGAAATTTGAGCACATCAAATTTGGCGCCGTTTCCGGGGACTCAGATCACCATAAGGCTAGGTCTAGGATTTCGTCTAGGTTTTTTTTCTAGTTTTACTTATTCTACTATTCTTTTCTATTGTTTCAGGTAAATAAATATTGGTACAAGGAAGCGATGAGAAGTGGATTTTTGGTCTTTACAAAGAAGGAGTCTACTGATTCATGCATGATCCATAAGTCTACAAGGACAGTCGACAGCCTCCAAGCAGTGATCAACAGTGAAGAGAAACGAGTATCGATCAACACCAACACCTCATCATCGATCGATACCAACAGTATGACTCCATTTGACATCAACTCCTCGGTATTGATCGAAACTACTTGTGGAGAAACAAAGATGGTCGAGGTGCTAATACTGCGTTTTGATGAGAATGGGATCTTGCGAGATGAAGAAGGTCACACCCGCAACAG
The DNA here is from genome assembly GCA_905132765.1 of Moricandia arvensis. Taxonomy (NCBI): domain Eukaryota; kingdom Viridiplantae; phylum Streptophyta; class Magnoliopsida; order Brassicales; family Brassicaceae; genus Moricandia; species Moricandia arvensis. The sequence goes on from CAJHQP010001059.1 coordinate 5,347, forward strand.
CAGAGGGAGAATGGTTTATACACATGAGGCTGTAGTCTCTGATGCAATTGATTTTGCTGGAGATGATGAATTTGAGCTTCACCATTCTGGAACGATTGGTTAGCTAAACACCTTTTTCAAGGCCTTCCTCACGAGGATCCAAGGCCGGGACTTTACTTTATGCAAAAAATGAGGTTAGTAGAGGATTGAGTCAGACTAGTGTTTGCTAAGTTGATGGTAGAATGGATTTGGTTGCTATACTAGAATAAGGTATATAAAGTTTCTCTAAGATAAGCAATTATTTGATGTGGTTTCAACAAGGTAGAGGTGATAAGGATAAGTTAGAGATATTTTGAGTCCCTGTGTTTTCAAACTTTCTCTGAATGTGATATTCTTTGCTTGAGGACAAGCAAAATGATAAGTATGGGAGAGTTGATATACCATGAATTTTACCACCTTTAGGCCATGGTATATGTGCTTTTTATAGTCTATGATATAGGTTCGGAGTATGTTTTAGAGTGTTTTCAGGTTCAGGTACGTTCTAGAGAACTTTGGCGATTCTGAAGCTTTTTGAAATGAAGAACTGCGCAGACGCGTCAGATGTTTAGCTATGGATGGAGAGCTTCCCACCATTAGATCGAGCCCATCTTTTTACACAACATAGAGCTTTGATTTTTATTTCCAATGCCACCAGTTGAGGTCAATCAGAATTCTGTAGAAGAAGTTATTCCCATTTTACTGAAGAGCGGTCAGTCTGCCTCGTGAGAGGAAGTTGTCGAGAAGATGAATGAGTGTCGATTGACAGCACAGTCTTAGTATTAATCTACGGTGACTCCAAACGTGGGCCAATTATATTTCAAGACTGACTTAAGCACATAAGTTACCACAAATTACCAGAATACCCATGGATGACCTAAAACCCTATTTTATATGTTTTCTAAGGCATTGTTGACGGGTACGCTTACTACGCTTTGTTTTATTGATAGTTTGTAGTTAGAAGAGAAGAGAAGAACTCCTTCACAGCCCTCTGGGAACTACATTGTTTTATTATTTCTTTCTATTTCATATCTATTCATCTATGATTTATGAGAAAAATATCATGTTTGAGTATATCCACCTGCTAAGTTTAGGTCTTGTAGGGTTTTGTTAGAACAGACAAACAAAGAATTGCTAGGATGTTTATTGTATCCTTCACAGGATTGTTCTTATTGCTTCCTTCTAGAGTAATTAACTAGAAACCTTATCATAGGATAGTTAAGCGCACTCGAGAGCATGGTCTATTACATGAACTGAATCATGCTGAGCTAGGTTGTTAGATACATGCGAGAGATGGTTTAATTAACTAAGTGAACATATCAAATTAGGTCGTAATGCTTGAATTAAGCAACCATCGTCGACGCTAGTCCAATAGCATCGATCGACGGTCATTCCGAGTTCACATACAAGGGTTGGAACAAGGACTTAGTCAATAGATTAGACTCGCAGCTAGAGTTGGCCGTCTTTTACATTAGAAATCGAGTTCTAGGATTGATACCCTTAGCTTCTATCCTCTATAGTCCACTTGCCTGGAATCCTAAGTCTAGCACCCATTCTTCCATCAAACAAAAAACTCCTTTACTATTTATTATCTGACCTACGGTAGTCTGAAACTCAAGTCTATTGTGTGATATATCGAGTCTCTGTGGATAAGATCTATAAGTATTGCAATCGATCTCTTATTTGAGAGAGTTGCTCCTGGGTAATTTGAGCACATCAAATTTGGTGGCGTTGTGGAGGACTCTGATCTCCATTAAACTAAGTCTAGGATTTTGTCTAGGTTTTTACTTCTAGTTTTACTGACTCGACTACTCTTTTCTTTTGTTTCAGGTACATAAAGTTTTGCACCAGGAAGAGATGAGAAGATGATTTTTGGGCTCTACAAAGGTGGTATCTACTGATTCTCAAACAATCCATAAGTCTACGAGGGCATTCGACACTGTCCAAGCAGCGATCAACAGTGAAGAGAAACGAGTATTGATCGACACCAACACCTCATCATTGATCGATACCAACAATATGACGTAGCTCGACATCAACTCCTCGGTATCGATTGACACTACTAGCGGAGAGACAAAGATGGTCGAGGTACTAATACTGTGTTTTGATGAGAATGGGATCTTGTGAGATGAAAAACGTCGCACAAGAGGCATATTTGGCAACAACATAGTGAAAATGGTTCATACACAAGAGGCTGTAGTCTCTGATGCAATTGCTTTTTCTGGAGATGATGACTTTGTGCTGCACCGTTCTGGAATTATTGGCTAGGTCAACACCTTTTTCAATGCCTTCTTCACGAGGATCCAAGAAAACACATCGAAGTTTTTATGTATAAAATTGTGGATACTGAAGAATACTTACTCTGCAAGATTTTCCCTCGCACTCTCTATGGGAATGCATCTAGCTGGCTTGGTCAACTGCAGCCAGGATCTCTAATCAGCTGGGAGTATATTGAAAGACCCTTCCTCTACAAATTTCTTGATGATGCTGAGGCAACTAAAAAGGGAAGTATAATGAAAGGTGGGACATGCTCATTGAAGGTTGGCAGAAGAAAAGAGGAACAAATTGAACACTCATGCCAAGAAGCAGGATACACTAGAGATTGAGATGGAATCTATGATGAGATATATGCTAGAGGATGATGGACATGATGGATTTGGAGGGCCAAGAAGAGCAGATGAAGCTTATATTAGTGATACAGCCTCTGCATCGCTCGACACCATGACCTCAACATCGATCAACACCACCACCTCAACATCGATCGAACTAACCCATGTTGTCGATCGACACCACTTGACATCCATCAAAGTTTGAGTTGTCTTCATGACATATTTAAGACTAAACATTAGAGAGCACTGATGTCTCCAGATGTAGACAGAGAAATCACCATGGGAGATCTTTTGGAACTAGAAAATATTTTGGAGTTAGGGTATAGAGAACAACTTGGGTATTTGGATTAGAGTAGGAAAGTCAATATGGAAGACTCCTTGGAGCTGGAAGAATGGCTTGAAGATATAGATCATGACTTGGAGATGAAGCTTGATGACATTCAGCACACTTTGGGAAAAGATCTAGAGACTTCATCAAAGGGTAACATCGATCGATAACCGCCTAAGGATCCGGATTGCATTTATCGACAGCCACCTGATGATATCGGTTGATGCTCATTGTTGGAAAAAAAGCCAGGCTACATGATTGAACCAGGAACATTTGAGGAGAGAATGCACGTGTCCAAGACCTCACACCTTACTATCCACAAACATTTGAGACCACCTATCTGTGCTGAAGAAGTTGTTGGGTTTCACCAAAGAGTGAAAATGATACATGACCCTGTGAAGTTTGTTGTTCCCAGCATACAGTTGTTTCTCTGAGAAGATTGAGGTATGAAGGTGACGTTGACCAAGGACCATCGGTCGCATCATTGATCGACACCACTGTTGGTGAATCGATCGACACCACCATTGGAGCATCGATCGACATTGATATAGCCTATTTATTACCAGTTTTAGGGCATGTTATAGGCTCTATTTTGGGTCTATTATGTGTGTATATGCTATATATTAGAGTATTTACAGGTCCAGGAATGTTTTGGAGATATATGGAGGTACTTGGAGCTTTTGGAGCATTTGGAAGAGAAAAAACCGTAGCTGATCATTTGAGGAGTCGAAGTACAAGACTATCGTCGATTGACGACAAAACCTTAGAGTCGACCAATGTTAAAAGATCAAGGTCAATCGATGCTGCACACTTGTCATCGATCGACATCTAAATCGCAGACAGCCGATTCAAAGCCCAAGTTTATAGACCAATGAAGAGAATGCCCTGGACGAGTTTTGACCTAAGTTTTAGGATTTTTATATATTTTTTCTATGCCATTATTTAGGCAACGCTACACAACTTAAAGAGCTTAATTATATCTATAGTTTTAGGATTTTTAGGGGAGAAGATTCGTAACTCCTTTGGGAGATTTGTATTGGAACCCCAATATTTTATCTATGCGTTATATTCAGACTATTCTTCTTACTTTAATTATGTACGAGTAGTTATAAACTAGATTTAGGGTTGAATATTAGCAATTATGGATTAGCCTAAAAGTAAGAATGCTAGGTTAAGTTAATATCAATCAATTGGGTTGACCTTCATGCTTGCATTCTCGTGTACCTAACTAGGATCTCGAAAGTACGACATGGACAACTAAAAGAGTAGGTTCTGGCCAGAATAGACTCCATTGAACTAGGCTGTTAAGCGCATGCGAGAGCTGGTCTCATAAGTCTTGTGGAATTATCAAATATCATTCACACTTCCTTCTGATTTCACCGTCGATCGATATCAGGCCTTAGTCGTCGATCGATGGTGTTTCCTTTTGCTCACATACGAGAGTTGGAGTTAAAAGGGTCAAAGTAGTTAATATTTGAGTTCTAGAATATTTACATTTCCGTGCTTCCTATTCCCTAAATACATTAGGCTTGAAACCCTAGATCTACAATATTTACATTTTAATCTAGTTAGTTTATTAGAATATTTCCAAATTTACATTATTAGCATAGTTCCATATTGCATCTCTACTTCTTGATAAGGAATATTTTTTTAATTGATTGTTTGCCACTAATATATATATATATATATATATATATATATATATATATATATATTCACCTAGCTTAATCCTTAGAAATAAGAAATCTATTGTGTCATTGCTCTCTGTGGATTCGATCCCTAAGTACTACACCTGATCTCTCTTGGCAAGAGTATTATTTGTGTGTTAAGACTAGGGTTAACTTGATAGCTAATTGTTTAGGATATTTATTCCCTAATAGAACAATAAAACATCACATGTCAAATTTGGCACTAATGTTGGGGAGCATTAATCGCCATTAGATTTAATTTCTAGGATTTAGCCTAGGTTTGTTACTGCCGAAGTTACTAAATTTTTCTATTTATTTGTTCTCAGGTGCATGAAAACACATACCAGGAGCAACAAAGGACAAGAACTGCTATTCTCTGACCCCGATAAAATCGAACGTACAATCCTCAAAGAAAGACGACAAACATCGATCGACAGCAGCTACACCGCGTCGACCGACACTTCTTTACGGACAGCATCGATCGACATCAGAAATCTAGCATCGACTAAAACTGATCGCATAACACTGATCGATAGCACCCTATGGATCATTTGGATCTATTTTAGGATCTAGTGACAAAGCCAATGGAGTCCCCGAAGACTATCTCTTTTGTAAGCTTTTCAAGTACTCACTCGCTGGAGAAGCTTCATATTGGCTTAAGAAGTTACCACCAGGATCCCTGACATCCTGGAATGAAATCAAGAAAAATTTCTTGCGTAACTTCTTTGATAACGCAAGAGCAGAAGATCTGAGGAGCAAAATTGCTACGTTTTCACAAGACCCTTCAGAATCTTTCAGAAACTCCAGGATCAAATTCAAATTATACCAAAGAGATTGTCCACATCACGGGTTCAACGAAGTGCAACTTCTCAGCACTTTCTTTAGAGGTATTGGATTACAATATCAGATGGCTTTGGACACAACTAGTGAGGGAAATTTCAGCACTAGGAATCCTGAAGAAGCTATAAGGTTGATTGAGAATCCGATATCCAAAAGCAGCACCAAGAACACAGACTTTCAAAGGAAGAAATCGACTCCATCTTTGAGCAAGGATCAGATTGAAGAGGTCAAGGAAAAACTAGACAGTGTTCAGAAATTATTCAGGAACCAAGTCACTTTTGCATAGGTAGAAGCAAATAGAATCTGGAGTTGATGAGATTGAAGAAGAGGATGTGAATGCATCGATGGGAATGGTTTCCAAAGACAAGGGAATCCATGTTTCAACAAGAACTCCTATAGGAATGGTCAAAGGAGTTTTAATCATGGCTCACAACGAAAACCTTCAAGAAGAACATAACTTATGGATCTTCTTACTACCATAATCCTTCTCCAGAAACTCAAGAAAGCAAGATTGAACCAATGTTTTGACATAGTTTAGAGGGACAGCAGAAGATGACTGTGGATTTCAATGGAAAGATAGATGGGCTGTACCTCAACCTCAACACCAAGTTCGAAAATCTCAACACCCATGTGAAGAAGCTGGAGAATCAGGTGCTGCAAACAAGTGAAACCATTAGGAGTCATGAGTGCCTGATCAAGGAGAAAATAGAAGCTGGGCAGAAGCACCACGTCAATGCATTGATTGATGATGATTTTTGGCAGTTATCTAAGAGGGAAAATCTCCAAGAAGGAGATTTTCGTGTGGAAAGTTCAATGTCATTCAACAGTTGGCATAGGTGTCAATCGACACCAAGCAATGAGCATCGATTTACAACGATTCCTGAAGCATCAGTAGCTTCGTGTGAATCGACTAACATCAATCGACACCGACATGAGACAATCGACCGACAGAGAGATAGATTTATCGATCAACAATGCGACCTGAGCATCAGTCAACATATGAGAAAACCGGTTCGACTGCCAAACATCACTGCGAGTTTGATTGTGCGTCCAACCAAAACAGTTTCAGAACAGAATACTGACACATTTGAAAGTATATATCTTGATAGAGAAGATAAGGGACACTCCAAGAGGAAGCAAAAGATCCCCAAACATCAAGGCCGAGAAGTCAATGAAAAAGAGATGGATAGCTTTGCCAAAAGATTTTTCAAAATTCCTTTAGATACTCCTTATGATGTAGCTTATTATACTCACAGATTGTGGATGTTTTTCAGAGAAACAAGGGAGACAGGCGATGATATAGAGAGATCATGTTCATTCATCTCAGAGAAAAGATGAAACAGAGGACTAGTCTGAAGAAGAAGAGTGATCCTAGGAAGTTCGTGGTTCCATGCTTCATCAAGGGCAACAAATACCCCAATGCCCTCTGTGATATTGGATCATCAGTGGGCATTATGCCAAACACTATGGCAGGGGAGCTGAACCTGAAAGTGGAACCCTCCAATGAATGTTTCACATTTTTAGACTGCTCAAAAGTGAACTCAGGAGGGATGGTAAAAGATGTTCCGGTACAGATCAACAACACCCCAGTCCCAGTAGACTTCCATGTGATGGACATCTGGATAGATTGGAACTCTTCAATACTACTTGGGAGAGCATTCATGGCTATTGTGGGAGCTATCTGTGATATGAAATTAAATAGGTTGTATCTATCTCTAATTGATCAAAATACTTTCTAAGAACCTGTCAAGAATAAGAACAAGGACACCTTGATTGAAATGTGTAATGATGCAGAACTTGTGGCAACATGCTTCTGTAATTATGACTTCAATGAAGAATCGGAAGATGGAGCATCGATCGATACCCAGCCTAGAAAATCGATCAACGCTTTTTCTGTTCAGCAATCGGTCGACACCCACCCTTCGTTATCGATCGACAGCCATACTCCAGAACCGATCAACAACTGCCACGCGGATGGTGGTTACAACCCAGCCTACCTCGAGTACAACGAAGATTACAGAGAATAAGAGATAATTGAGTATCTTGGTATTGCTATGCAAGAGGCTGATGTTTATCACATTTCCCATTGACTCGGGAAATAACCATCGATCGACGGTCACCTTACGCCACCGATCGATACTGACCAAGAAGCAGAGCCCGAACTAGATTCAGCTGCAGAACACGAGAAGGAATATGGTTATCTACAACCAGAGGAGTTCGGTATCATGAGAGATCCATGGATAATGGAGATGGAAAACTTTCGGGCAACAATCTTGTTCTCGGGCATCGATCAACGGTCACCATACACCATCGATCTACACACGTCCAACATTCCAAGGATATGGTGAAGGTTGCAAAGGATACGATGAAGTTTATAGACAAGAAGAGAAGATTGAATATCGCGGCCTATCAGCAGAAGACGATGGCTGGGTGATGAACGCGACAGTGGATAATTGAGCATCGATCGTCGTCTACTCCTGGCCATCGAATGGCATCAGACGCAAACCAGAACACAAAATTGGAGCAGAAGATACATATATTAGTAATCTTAGACCGGATGAGTTCGAAATTTTCAGAGACCCAGAGGGACGTGCACATGCTCTTCATGGGAGAATCCTACATTTATCTAAGGAGGATGTAGCAGATGCCCTTATTATGCCTAATGGATCGGGTGATATATTTGGACAGCAGCAACAACCATCAATCGACGCCAATCTTCCAGCATCAATCGACAATAAGGAACAAAAGAACTAGCCAATCCGTAATGTTCCATACAATTCCAAGCATCGTAGATCGATCGACGGCACCCATCGTGCATCGACCGATGGAACCCATCGTGCATCGATCGACAACGCCTTTTCAGAGGTACGCTAATTTTTTCCTTCCCATGCCTACAATTCTAATTGGATCAAACAATTATTGATCGACTGGCATTTCGAGAAATGTACGAGGACTTTTGATGCTAAGGGCAAAAGACTTTTCCATTGGGAAAAGAAAGATGAGTATGGCATCTACAGAGATGAAAATGGTAATACACGAGCTACATGCGGAAGAGTAGTGAATGTTTAAGCCGAAGACATCAAAGCAGTTCTACAGAGAGCTAATATGTTTGAGCAGAGCCACATATGTTTACCAGAACATGCAGCAAAGATCGCTATGTCAATGAAGAATCAACAGACATACATTAGAGAAGAGATTGACGATATTGTGCTTGAGATCTATAGAGCTCAAGAGATGTCACTAGATATTTTCTACAAGAGACTGGACGATGTCTATTATCCAATAGACAATTGCCTCACCGGTCCGACCACACCCATGGATGAGATGAAGCTAGATTTGGATAGTCTTCAGACACAACATGCGATTGGGGCAGACGGACAAGCATCGATCGACGGCAACATCAGACAATCAATCGACACTGAAGCCAACAAACAGAAGACCGCAGCACAAATACAATTGCAAGATAGGTTCAATGAGATTCGTTTTTCTCAGAGTCTGATGAAGGAAGATATTTCTCAACAATTAGAGGATAAATCAGAGACTACAGCTGCCAGACTTAGAATGCTACGGCGCAGTATTGAGAAATTACAAGGGGGAATGCATTCAATGGAAGTTACTAGAGCATTTATAAGGAATGAGAAAACCAGAGGAGACGAGGCAATAAGGAGCTTCATTGGTACATGGTTTCAGAAGAGCAAAGAAGATGTAGACACTTATTTTCCAAGTGTTGATCCACCTCCATACTAGTCCGAAAGTTCACAATGTCAAGCTTAAGACTATAACCAAGCGCTGAGTGGGTGACAACCCATTGTTTAACTGTTTGGGTCCACCATCAATTGACACCATAGAGGCACTACCAGTAGACATTGGATCGCGACCATCGATCGACCTCACACTCCTACCATCGATCGATACTCTTTTACAGAGTCTAGTATCGATTTTTCTACTTAAACTATTTACTTATGATTAAATTTTTCCTAACCAATCCGAGACGGTTGACACTGAGGACAGTGTAATTTAAGTCTGGGGGAGGTTCGCTAATGCTATTGTTCTATTTTGAGCTTTATTTACTATATATATATATAAGTTTTTCAAAAAGTTTTATTGAGTCAAGAAGGGGACTATGATCAAGATTTATTATTGAATAACCATACTTTAGCACCATTCTTAGAAGGTTGTTAGCAGAGATTACTAGAGATACCAAAGTGGATCATACTTGGTTAGAAAGTTTGAAGGAACCAAAGCTGATTTCCAATACTAATCCTGACATTATTTACTTGCTTTGGAGCTTGGTATACACTGGACCGGATTCCTTCGACAAGTTTGTAGGTACAAGTCATTTCACCTTTGGTTCCCTTCTCTCATTCTCTTCAGCATCTACCTAAAAGCTTAAAAGATTGAGATGACTACCCGAGATGCAGAGGGGTAGGCACATTACCGATAATACCACTATTATAATTCGGAGGAACGATCACACATTGTTGGAAGCGAGGGGTAGGTATATTACCGATGACCACACTATTCGCCTACAACTTTGCCCAAAAAGCAAAAGAAAAAAAAGAAGAAAAGAAAAGAAAAAAAAAGAAAAGAAGAAGAAAATCGAAAATGAGATGGCAAGATGGACTGTATACGCATCATTGTCCATTAAGTTTGAGATCTAAAAAGATTCAGAGAGAAAAGGGGGAAGAAAAGAATTAGAGAAGACTTTTTGCCTGGTTTTGCAGAGAAAAGAGTCCATGTGTCCTTTGATCGATATTCCCAATGTAAAGCCTATACTTTTATTTTATGCAAAGAAATGAAATCGGTAGAGGGGTGAGTCAGACTAGTATTTGCTAAGTTGTTGGTAGAATGGATTTGGTTGTTATACTAGGATAGGGTATATAAAGTTTCTCTGTGATTGACTTGATAGGATTTGGTTGCAACTAAGTAGGGTAACAGTTATACTTAGACATTATGTGAGCCTCCGCTTTCAAAACCTCTTTCACAGGCCTAGTTTGCTTGAGGACAAGCAAAAGGTTAAGTCTGGGAGAGTTGATATAGCCTATTTATTACCTATTTTAGGCCATATTATAGGCTCTATTTAGGGTCTATTATGTGTGTATGGGATATGTTTTGGAGTATTTACAGGTCCAGGAACATTTTGGAGATATATTGAGGTACTTAGAGCTTTTGGAGCATTTAGAAATGAAAAATCTGTAGCTGATCAATTGAGGAGTCAAAGTACAAGACTTTCATTGATCGATGACACAACCTTAGAGTCGACCAAACTTAAAAGACCTAGGTCGATCAATGTTTCACACTTGCCATCGATTGACGTCCATCGCAGACAGTCGATTCAAAGCACAAGATTAGAGACAAATGATAAGAATGCCTTGGACGAGTTTTTACTAAGTTTTAAGGTTTTTATATTTATGTGTTTCTATGCTATTGTTTAGGCAATGCTGCAAAACTTACAGATCTTTATTCTATCTTTAGTTTTAGGATTTTTTAGGGGAGAAGATTCATAACACCTTAAGGAGATTTGTATTGGAACCCCAATATTTTATCTATGCATTATATTCAGACTATTGTTCTTATTTTAATTATTCTTGAGTAGTTATCAACTAGATTTAGGGTTGAATGATATCAATCATGGATTAGCCCAAATTTAGGTTTGCTAGGTTAAGTTAATGTCCATCAACTGAGTTGTACTTCATGCTTGCATTCTAGAATAGCTAACTAGAATCTTGAAAGTAGGACATGGACAACTACGAGAGTAAGTACTATGCCAAAATAGACTCCATTGAACTAGGTTGTTAGGCGCATGCGAGAGCTGGTCTAATAAGTCAGGTGGACTAATCTAATCTCGTTCACACTTCCTTCTGATTTCACCGTCGATCAACATCAGGCCTTAGCCGCTAGTCGATGGTCTTTCCTTTTGCTCGCATACAAGAGTTGGAGTTAAAAGGGTCAGAATAGTTAATATTTCAGTTCTAGAATATTTACATTTCCGTGTTTCCTATTCTCTATAATCCATTAGGCTTGAAACCTTAGATCTAAGATATTTACATTTGCATCTAGTTAGTTTATTTGATTTTTTTCATATTTGCATTATTAGCATATTCCTATATTGTATATCTACTTTTTGATAAGGAATATTTGCTTAGCTGATTGTTTGCCACTAATAAATATATTCACCTATCTTTGTCTTTAGAAATAAAAAATCTATTGTATTGAATTTTTTCTGTGGATTTGATCTCTAAGTACTACACTGATCTCTCTTGGCAAGAGTATTATTTGTGTGTTAAGACTAGGGTTAATTTGATCGTTAATTGTTTAGAATATTTATACACTGCTAGAACAATAAAACCCCGCATGTCAAACATCAACACTAGACCATCGATCGACACCCGTCGCGTATCAGAGCAAAATGAATTTGAAGTGTGCCAAAATCGTTTTGATGAAGGCAACCACACGAGATCATACAAGTCTAGGGGAAAGAAAAGGAGAAATTGGATGAAGAAAAAAACGACCACCGCTCCACAATTTACATTGACTCCCCACTTCTCAGGTGGTGGTAAGGAAATACAGAGTGCACAGCAGATGATTCTCATAGCCGTTTGCAATGCTTTGAGCACGCCTTATTGCTTAGATGATAGACAAAAGAGAAGAGTCTATAGAGTCTTTCACAAACAGTGTGACAAAGCTCAAGATATTGGATAATGGGAATCGCATTTGAGCAAGTTCTCAATCTCATCTGGATTGAATCAGAGTTCAAAAACGTCAAGCTAAATACTATAACCAAGCTCTGAGTGGGAGGCAACCCAGTGTTTAGTAAGTTTTAATTTTTTACTTTCATTTATTACTCATTTTTAGTTTTTTCTTTATTTCAGGTAAAAAAGATCCGAGGAAGATAGTTTGCATATAGCATCGACCGACACCTGATCATTGTCAATCGACAGAGAAAATTGAGCATCGATCGATCACCACTTAAATGTGTCAATCGACGGTCACCATCAACGAGCAGGTATATCGTTTTTCCTTGTTAAAGTTTTTCCTTATGATTTATTTATCCTAACCAAACTAGGACAGAGTAACACTGGGAAATATATTTTTTAAGTATGGGGAAGTTCGATGATGCTACTTATTGTTTTTGAGCTTTTATTTGCTTTATCTATCTAAGTTTTTAAAAAATTTTATTGACTCAAAGAAGGGGATTATGATCAGATTTATATTTTTACTTGTTCACTAACCACTCTATTGCACCATTCTTAAACTTTTGTTGTAGAGGGTACTAGAGATACCAAAGTGGATCATCATGTCACTATATCACATTTGCTTAGAAATTTTGAAGCAACCGAAGCAAACCTCCAACCTAACATTGACTTATTTGCTTGCTTTGGAGTTTGGCATACATTGGATCGGATTCCTCCTGCAGATCCGAAAGGTAAAAGTCCTCGTTCTTTTGATTCTCTTCTCTCGCTCTCGTCGGCATCTATAAAAGAAAGAAAGAAAAGATTGAGATGATTTTCTGAGATGCAGAGGAGTAGGTACATCACTGATGACCCCACCATTGTTGGATTCGAGTAGGAAAGTCAATATGGAAGACTCCTTGGAGCTGGAAGAATGGCTTGAAGATATGGATCATGCCTTGGAGATGAAGCTTATGTCGATCAGCACAATTTGGGAAAAGATCTGGAGACTTCACAAAAGGCTAACATTGATCGGTAACCGCCTAATGATATCGATCGACAGCCACCTGTTGATATCAATCGACACTTATTGTTGGACGAACAGCCAGGCTACATGATTGAACCAAGAACGATTGAGGAGAGAATACACGTGTCCAAGACCTCACACTTTACTGTCCACAAACATCTGAGACCACCTATTTGTGCTGAAGAAGTTGTTGGGTTTCAAAAAAGAGTGAAAATGATACATGACCCATGTGAAGTTTGTGGTTCCCAACACTGTTTTTGAGGTTAAATTTCCTATTCCACCATATGGAAGTGTGCATATGGATCCCTACACTAGGGTATTTGATGATCCTCAACATAAAGTTGTTTCATAGAGAAGATTGAGTTATGAAGGTGACATTAACCAAGGACCATTGGACGCAGCTTCGATCGACACCACCATTGGTGAATTGATCAACGTCACCATCGGAACATCAATCAACATCAACACTAGACCATCGATCGACACCGTCGCGTATTAGAGCAGAATAAGTTAAAGGCAACCACATGAGATCAGACAAGTCTGGGGAAAGAAAATGAGAAATTGGAAGAAGAGAAAAAGGACCAGCGATCCAAAGTTGTCATTGACTCCCCAATTCTCAGATGGTGTCAGGAAATACAGAGTGCGCAGCAGATGCTTCTCACAGCCGTTTGCAATGCTTCAAGCACTCCTTATTGCTTAGATGATGGACAAAGGAGAAGAGTCTATGGAGGCTTTCACCAAAAGTGTGACAAAGCTGAAGATATTGGACATTGGGAATTATTTTGGAGCAAGTTCCCAGTCTGATCTGACTGAATAAGAGTTAGAAAATGTCAAGCTAAAGACTATAACTAAACGTTGAGTGGGAGGCAATCCACTTTTTAGTAAGTTTTAAATTTTGTTACTTTCATTTATTCTTGTTTTTTCATTTTTTTTCTTTATTTCAGGTAAAAAAAAGATCCGAGGAAGATAGTCTGCATATAACATCGACTGACACCTGATCAATGTCGATCAACAAAGCAAACCGAGCATCGATTGATCGCCACTTAAATGTGTCGTTGACGGTCACCATCAGCAAACATGTATATTGTTTTTCCTTGTTAAATTTTGTCCTTATTATTTATATATCCTAACTAAACCAGAACGGGATAACACTAGGAACAATGTTATTTAAGTTTGGGGAGGTTTGATGATGCTATTTATTGTTTTGAGCTTTTATTTGCTATATATATGTGTGCTTTTTATAATCTATAATATAGGTTTTGAGTATAGAGTGTTTTCAGGTTCATATACGTTTTGGAGAACTTTGGTGATTTTGGAGCTTTTTGAGATGAAGAACTGCACAGACGCGTCAGATTTTTAGCTATGGATGGAGACTTTCTAACCGTTAGATTGAGCCCAATTTTTGACAAAAGATATATATTTTAGTTATCTTCCAATGTGACTTGTTTTAGGTCAATCAGAATTCTGTAACAGAAGTTATACTCGATTTACTGAAGAGTAGTCAGTCTGCATCACGAGAGAAAGGTATCGAGAATATGAATGAGTGTCGATCGAAGGTGCAGTCTTTGTGTCGATTGACAGTGATGCAAGAACGCAGACCGAGTATATTTCAAGACCGAATTAAGTCCAGAAGCTACCACAAATTACCCGAATACCTATGAACGACCTAAATCCTTATTTATATGATTTCTAAGTCATTGTTGACGGATAAGTTTTGTTTTATTCATACTTCTTAGTTATGGGAGAAGAGAGGAACTCCTTCGGAGTCCTATTGGAACTCCTTTGGTTTTATTATTGCTTTCTATTTCATATATATTAATATATGATTTTCGTGACAAATATCATGAATGAGTAGATCCACTTGCTAGGTTTAGGTTTTCTAGGGTTTTGATGGATTAGCCAATCAACAGAATTGCAAGCGTGTTTATTTTATCCTTCAAAGGATTTTTCTTATTGCTTACTTCTATAGTAACTAACTAGAAACCTTATCATAGAATAGTTAGCACACGCGAGAGCATGGTTTACTACCTTAACTGAATCCTGCTGAGCTAGGTTGTTAGATACATGCGAGAGCTGTTTTAATTAACTTAGTGAACATATCAAATTAGGTCGTAATGCTTGACTTAAGCAACAATTAATCGACACTAGTCCAATAGCATCGATCCTCGGTCATTCTGATTTCACATACGAGAGTTGGAATAAGGACTTAGTTAAGAGATTAGACTTGCAACGAGAGTTGGTTGTCTTTTACATTAGAAATCGAGGTCTAGGACTGATATCCTTAGCTTCTATCATCTATAGTCTACTTTCCTAAACCCTAAGTCTAGCACCCATCCTTCCATCAAACAATAAACTCCTTATTATTTATTACTCTATATATTATCTGACCTAGCATAGTCTGAAATTGAAGTCTGTTGTGTGAGATATCGAGTCTCTGTGGATACGATTCTTAAGTACTGCAATCAATATCTTATTTGAGAGAGTTATCTTCGGTCATTTGAGCATATCACCTCTACTCTTGCCCAAATGGCATGAAGTGCATCAACCAAAACTCTCTAGAAGTCACCATGGTCGTGGATAGGGATCTCTGGGATCTGTGGGAAATCTGGTAGTGGGGCGGCAGGTGGTGGCGCTCGCTCGTCTTCGTGCTCAGCTGCTGCGTATGCGGCTCTGGGTTCTCTCATTCTGCGTTCTCTGGGAGGTGTGTTGTGTAGGAGCATTGGGTCTAGACGGAACTCGAGGCGAGTGACGTAGTCCGTGCAATCTGTCAATGTGCGCTCGGGCAGCTCTATCAAATGAGGCCCGTTATCATCAGTGAAGGACCGAAAGCGTCCCACCTTCAGCGTGGTTAAATTGTGATGGTCTACAAGCGACTTGGATTTTAACTTTGATTATAACCTCATTGGTTTCCGTATCTGTGTTTGGTTTGTCCATGGCATCGATCGATGTTTTATTAAGAACGCCAATTGATGCTTCTTCAGATGCGAGACGTATATTTCCAACAAATGTTGAGTATGCTTGGTAGACATTTTTGGTGGGCCGGACATCATCGATAGGAACGTCATGATCTACTATGATTCTCGAAATGTGATCTGCAACTCTGTTTTCTACTTATTACTTATCCTTGACTTCTAGTCAAAGTCTTGCAAGAGTAGGATCCATCTTAAAAGTCCCGGTTTAGCATCTTTCTTTTGCATTAAGTACTTCAGGACAGCGTGATCGTTGTGGACAACTACATTTGAACCAACTAGATAGGAAAAAAAATTCAAAAGCAAACACGACATCCAATAGCTCTTTTTCTGTTAATGCATAATTTCTTTGTGCATCTTCGAGAGTTCTACTGCACAGTAGATGGCGTGTAGTTTTTTGTCCTTTTATGCTCAAGTATTGCGCCTACTGCAAAATCATTTGCATCGCACACTTTTTTCAGAAGGAAAATACCAGTCTGGTGCTTGTACAATTGGGGCAATAATGAGGGTTGATTTGCTTTCCTTGAAAGCTTTTAGACATTCGGTGTGAAATCGAATTTGACTTTTTTGCATAGGAGGGCTATAAAGGGTCTAGCGATTTTGCTGATATTTAATGAATCTCCTATAGAATCTTGCATGCCCTAATAATCTTCGAACCTATTTTACGTTTGTGGTTGGTTTCATCACTTAGATTCTAGCTCGGTCCACCTCTATACCGGCTGCTGAAATTTTGTGTCCTAAAAATTTTTGTTGTTGACCACGAAATGACACCCAATTAAGGACTAGGTTTTTTGTGGGAACCAAAATCCATACCGTCAATTTCAGTAAACTTAGGAAGTCAGGAAACCCTAACTTTCCCAGGAGATCCCCGAATAACCTGCTTCTAACTTTCCCAGCAGATCCCGGATAATCTGCTTTAAACCAAAGCCCCGCAACCAAACAAATTTGAGAAAAAAACTGGCGATAAAAATATGGTAAGAAAATTTCAAAAAAGAAAGAGAGCTAAGAGGTTCTTATTCTGTAATTGCATAAGAGTTTTCGTATG
The DNA here is from genome assembly GCA_905132765.1 of Moricandia arvensis. Taxonomy (NCBI): domain Eukaryota; kingdom Viridiplantae; phylum Streptophyta; class Magnoliopsida; order Brassicales; family Brassicaceae; genus Moricandia; species Moricandia arvensis. The sequence continues at coordinate 22,539 of CAJHQP010001059.1, forward strand.
TGATAAGCCTTCTACAAAAGCTGTTGGCGAGATCCTTAGTTCTAGCAACCTGACTTTGAAAATCTAATCGAAATGCAGCTCGATAACAAAGCGAAAGTAAATGCCTATTGCTCTAAGTTTTCTGTGAATGCTAAAAAAGTTGTCTTCGACTCACTAGTCTTTTCTTCTCCTTATATACTCCTCTTCAAGGTGGTTTGGTGTTTAATTTTCAACCCCTGGTCAAGTTTATCATTTCGAGAATATTCCCTTTTTCCCTCCGATCTTTACATTTATCCGCCGAGTCCTCACATTTATCTCGAAACTTTAGCATTTATCTTTTCCTGCAAACAAAAATAAACCATCATAGCATCTTTGGGCCTGGTTTTGTATAAAATCGTAAGTTGGCCTTTAACTGTGTTTTAGGTCTCTAGGAACGTATTTACGATTTCTCCGAAAAGGGTTCTCGATACAACGTCGATTCAATGGAAAGGTCAAAAATTTTATATAATCCTAGTGGTTTTGGTGTTTAGTCAACCATTGCCATTTCCATACGATTGAGTTGAACCTTTATACAAGAAATCGAGTTTCCACGGTTTTTCTCGTAAAGTTCCAAAGGTAACTCCGATTGGAACGAAATGAAAAGCGTTTCTATCAAGATTCGAGAGAGAAGTTAAAGGTACTGATCCAGCTCGCCATATGGCGACCTGAGAGCTGCATTTGGAGACCTAGGAGTTGTTTGTCGAGTCTTACTTAGTTTATCGTAAAATCTCAATAGGAACTCCGGTCGAGACCAAGTGAGAGGCAGCAAGGTCCTAGCTCGAAGTAGAGGGTCATGAGAGCGGGACTAAAAGCGACCTGGTTCGTACGGGTTCAGGTCGCCATATGGTGACCCATAACCTTGTTGGGCAGGTCGCCATAAGGTGACTGGTGCCTTGTCTGTGTAGGTCGCCATATGGGGACCCGTGCTTTGCAAGTGTAGGTCACCATATGAGGAACCTTGCTTTGCGGGTGCAGGTCACCATATGGCAACTCGTGCTTGCTGGGTGCAGGTCGCCATATGGCGACCCGTGCTTGCAGGGTGCTGGTCGCCATATGGTGACCCGTGCTTGCAGGGTGCAAGTCACCATATGGCAACCCATACATTACGTATGGGACTCGCCGTATGATGACTTGCTCCTTGCGGCTTGATCCTTCTTTGAAAACTTTCGTGAGCTTAAATCTTGGAATAAACATTTTCCTGGAACTTGAGGCGTTGATTTCGTCGTGACCGATTTTGACCCCAACAATTAGCCCCCAACTCGTTAGGTCGTGGGCTTTTAGCGTGAGGCTCTAGCGGGCGGTTACGCTGGTTGTGCAAGTTAGACAGAATCATCGGCCGAAAGTCCGAGGATGAATAGTAAAAGTTCTTGCGTATTAGAAGGTGGAGTAAGTGTTGAAATTTTTTCTCACTTGCTAACTTTTTTCCAAAGAAAATTATCCAAGGTAGAATTATTCTCTCTCTTTCTTCCCCCCCATTGTTTTGTTTTATTTTACTCGTAGAACTTTTTCTTCCAAAAGGAGGGGTTCCAAGAAATCCAAGCCTCGTCATACTAATCATGACGATATTCGTGCCGACGAGGAGGTCTTTTCGAAACCCAAGTTTATTCTGCATTCAGTTGATCCCGCTGAGGCCTATTGGGCCGCTTTGTGCAAATTTGACTCCCCCACTTGAAGTGCAGTGTCCTAGCAGGTCTCCCCCACTGATGGGACTGAAGCCTTCCGAGCAAGAGTTTGTATCCATTCCTCAACACTGTTCGGGAGTTTGGCCGTGTTTCAGAAAATGTGGAGTTCCTGATTTCATGACAGGGCGACAGGGCCGATGACCCCCCGGCAAGTTATTTTACTTGTTATGAGGCGCACATTGTGCGTTTCCGTCTATGGTTTCCAATCCCGGAGATCATGGTTCGGATCTTGAACCGTTTGAAGTTGTCGATTGGGCAGATAAATCTTATGTGTCTTTAGCACCTCCTCGTAATCCTGGTCCTAGGTTACGAGCATGGGGTATCCCTTAGCGTTGATCATTTCGAGGCCTTTTTGAAGCCATTGGCGCTAACGGGTGGGATGTATTGCTGTACACCTTGCACATATATGTCAATCATAAAGGAGGCAATCTCGAATGGTCATGCGTGGGAGAAGTGCTTTTTCGTCCGTATTGATAGCGCGTCCGTCGAAGAGAGCTGCATTCCTGATTTCTGCAGTGAATGGGTCGTTATGGTACTGATTTGATATACACATGTTTTTGTTCCAACGATATCTAACTCTTTCGTCCTTTGTTTTTTAGAGATCAACCCCTTACCGCCGTTCCCGGATGATGTGGTTGCTGTGAGGAATCTTCTTTGGACCAGTTCATTCTTTTGGACTTGTTTCACTCTGAAGCGAGTTCGCAAGGCGCTGCAGTATCACCGATCACGAGCCTACCCCGAAGTGGTAGTGGAAGAAGGATCTGAATCGGATATGGACAAGTTTGTGTCGAGGGATGTTTTGGTGTTCCGAGGGAATGCAGGGCCCTCCAAGGGAAAAGGGTTTGAGCTAGGTGATATTGAATTCCTTTTAGATGACTTCCCATTGCCTGGATGGCCTTCCAACTTTGCCTCGGGTGATGGAAGTGGCGCTAGCAATTCTTACCTGCCGGATTGTAACTTTGACGACCTTTTTAAGGACCTTTCATCTCATTCTGACCTTCCTCTTACCGTGGATGGTCAGGCGAGGTCGAAAGTCTTTGCGGAGGGTTCTAGGATGGTCAACACGGTTAGTAACTTGAACTTTACTTGTTACATTATATTTTTTTGGGGGGGGGGCAAGTTTCCTTAGCTTCCAACTTATACAGGGACAACTTGCATTCAAATCAGCCCTCGAGTTGAGCTATCGGGAGGCGCAAGTCTTCCGTTTGAAGGCCGAGAGAGCGGAGAACGAGGATGCTCTTCTCCAAAAACAGGCTTCAGCCCGTGAGCTCTGAGACCAGGGGCTGGAGTGAAGGCATGCTAAAGCTCTTCATCGTGCGGAGAGGTAAGGAAAGCGTGAGGTTGCTGCGATGATCGAAGATCGTGCTGCTTAGTTTCGGACCAAGTTTGGGAAGCTTAGGAGATCCCAAGATCTTATGGCCGATTTCCGAGAGTGCCTTGGAGCTGTTTGTGCCTTGTTCTGGACAACGGCCAACAACTACATTTTCCAGACTCATATGGACAAGATGACCGACTACATGGATGAGTGTGAAGGTGTCGAGACTCTAGTCCCTCGTCTTGACGAGGGGCGCTGGGATACTGGGATCCCATCCCACTTTCTCCCGATACGGAGGAGACCGCGACCAAGGTTGCCGACGAGGGGTTGAGGTGAATCAATCCGCGGGCACGTTTGGTCGTTCAATGTCGGAAACTTTGTATTGGACCCTTGAAGAATCTAGATTATGTTCTTTGATTTATGATCTATATGTGGCCATGCGTGGCTGTTTTATGCCTAGTTTTGTTGGAACGTGTGTGGCCGTTTTTATGTTTATGCTTAGGCCTTATGTGGCCCTTTTTATTATCGGGACTGGCCGTATGTGGCTTTGAATCCCTACCCTAGATGGCTTTGAACTATATTTTTATTGAAAGGATTTAAGATTTTAAGAGAGTTAGTTGAATGTAGAGGGAAGATTATGAGTTGTCATCTCATAACCTAACTCATGTTTGTAGATCGTTCTATTCGTTGGTCGTTTGAGATGTGCGAAAAAATTCCATGAGCGTATAGATGTTAACGAAGAGGCATGCTTTCAGGATCTCGTATATTTTGATATTCATGCCTTGAGACATTAAAGACCAATGTGTTAGGTTTAGGGCAAGACCTAGGTTTACTCTCGATTAATGTTGTGCACTGGCTAATCGACTTTCATTTTTTGTGTTGAAATTTCAACCTGATTCCGTACCTCTTTAAATTCCGCGATATGTTCTCGGCTTATACGACTTGTATGGTCGGATTTGAGCATCTCTCCAAGGAAAACTTTTAAGTCTTAAGGAAGTGCTGACAGAAATTTCATATTTTTGTGCGCAATTATCCTAGTCGGATGTATGAGAACAATTCGTAAGTAAGGTTAGGTGTGTTTGTTTAAGACGACTAATGTTCTCGTCAGGGCCAATCGATGAGTGAGGTGTAAGAGCGAGTGCTCGTTTATGATTATAGTCGCGGACACACTGTTTTCGAGTTTTGAGAATATACTTTTGGTGATTTTGTGCGACGTCTGGCATTGTGTTCCGAAAGTATATGGTGTGCAAGGGGATGATTTCGAGCGTGAACTGATGTTCGACCTCTTCGAGGATGGGGCCTAGAATTTCGGTCTATGGTTTTCCACTGAAAGGTGTTTATGAAGAAGTGTTCGCACTGAAGAAGTCCGGTTCGTAATTGGATGGTTTGGAATGACTTTAGATATTCATGTGATAAAAGAGACTTGCGAGATTTGTGTTTTCATATTATCGGAAAGTTTTTTTTAAAAATATCAAGTGCAAGACGAATATTTTAACATGTGGGAGTATATGAGTATACGTATACGCTCTCCCCCCTCCTTTTTAGAGAGGGGGATAGCTGAACTCGTCATTAGACAAGCTGCCTACGTACCCCTTCCAAGGATCAAGGCTTCTCCTAGTTCAGTTTCTGTCGACGAATGTTTTTACTCGGCCGCAGTTGCGTCAACCCCCTTAGTCACAGGGACTGTGGAAGGATCAACGCCTTCTTCTGGGATTATCTCCTCCGGTAGGGTTGTTGCATCAGGCTCAAACGCCTTCTTGTTTTCTTTGTTCGTAGATGTTGCTTGGGATGACAATTTTGGATCATCTTTTTCAGAGATGTTTTCAGTCGGTGGCTGATTGTCTTTTCTCGTTTGAGTTTCACCATCGAAGTAGTCGTGATCTTTCATAGCTTGTGTTTGGCTAAGAAACAGAGTCGTGACTGTTTCTTGCTGCCACAGATTGTGGCGGTCTTGTTTGGAGTTGGGAACTTGATGCGTAAGTTGTAGGTTGATGGGAATGCCTTTGTGGAGCTTAGCCAAGGTGTTCCCATGATCACGTTGTAGATGGCGGGGTAGTCGACGACAGAGAAATTGACGATCTTCGTTACTTCTTTCGCCATGACCGGGAGCTTAATCGATCCGAGAGTCATTTTGGTTATGCCAGAAAAACTGGTTAACGGCTTTGGTGTGGGTACGACCTCTTTCAGCTCAACGTTCATTCTCTTGAGTGTGTCACGGAAGATGACATTGAATGTACTCACTGCATCGATGAGGATTATGGCGACCTCGAGATCTTTGATTATGAGATTGATGACAAGCAGATCACAGTGGGGTTGATCAATTTTGTTGGCTTCTTCCTCCTTGAAGGGTGGAGACCAGGTCGGCCAGTTATCGCTCTCTTCAGCCTTTCGCTAATACGCCTTGATCGACGAGGCCGTCTCGCCGCAGAACTGTGATCCTCCGATGATCATTTTAATCATGCGACGATTGTTGTCGTTGGCTTTCTCATTCTTCTTCCTTCCGCGTTTATCCCATATAGAGCTCTCAATATGAGGAGGTTTGTTGGTTTTTGAGGGATGATCAGAATCACAGATGAGGTTTCTTCTCCCTCCTGATGGGCAATTTTCTTCTTTTCGACTTTTTATGTAGAACCAAATATTTTGAAGAGGTTTTCCTTGGTTTGTGCTTATACGACATAACCTTGGTCTCTTCTTTGATCATGATGTAGTCTGCGGCCTTGTGCAACGCATCCCAAATTGTACGCGGTTTTCAAGGTTGATCCATTTTCTAAACTTCGACTTATACCAGAGCGTCTTTCAAAGCGTGTCGACAGCCGCCTTGCCTCTGATCCGGCTGACTCTATCCATAACAAGATTGAACCAGCTGACAAAGTCACGGGGTGATTCATCTACCATATGAGCTAAGCTCCATAGGTCGACGTCGGAATTTTCTCGATTGATAAACATTGAGTACTACTTTAGAAACTCCGAAGCGAGTTTGTGAAAGCTGCCGATGGAATTTCACCTAAGGTGGGAGAACCATTCGAGCGCGGCTCCCTAAAGATTCTTGACAAGGAGGTGGCATTGGCCGGCGTCTATTTCGCTGTCTCTAAATTTGGCCCTTCCCATTGTGATCTCAAAGGCATGTAAGTGCGCTTTGGGATCAGTCATACCGTTGTACGTTGGAACCTTGATCTTTCCAGGATCCGATACTCCAGTATTAACGATACAAGATGTGAAGGGAGTTTTACGTGCTTCCTCGAGCAGGTGGCCTATCTCTGGTGCGGAGCTAGTCGCATGGTGAATCTGAGATTTCATCGCTTTCCCTTTCCAATTGTTTTCATTAGATGATTACGAAGATCACGGGTTTCGGAATCATCATCAGTGGTTTTTTGAGCCTGTCGGCCTTTTCTGCGAGTTCTCCAAGTCTGATCTTCAGCCAGCTTCTCCTACTCTACCCATAAGAGGTTTATTCCTCCTTTGTCATGGGTTTGTCAGGCAAATCTTCATGAGCCATGTGGCTCCTTTTCCTTCGTGGATTCACGTCTGCGTCTTGGTCCAAAGGCTCGGACTGACTGCTAGGGTCCACGTTGACGCGCTCGATTTCCCAATCTTCTTTGTCCTCTTCCAATGGTGGAAGATTGCCCGGATTTTTACGTGCTGGCACAAGAGTTATTTCGTTGGGATTTTGTCCTGATGGCTTCTCATGTGCGTTCCCAGAGCAGTCCAAAGGAGTTGCAAAATCTAGTCTTCTTCCTTGGATCCTAGTGGTTCCGCGAGGAAAGGAAACTCGGGTTTTCTCAGTTAGGGTTTTGACCTGCTTAGCGAGAGATCCCAAGAGCTTATCCTGCTCTTCGACCCTTTTTTCATAGGCGGAGATCAGTTTCTTAATTTCCTTGACAGTCGCGGTATTGGGCTCAGCATTAACCGCAGGAGTGTTGGTTGCAGGAGTGTTGTCAACGTTGTCGTGGCTTGTGTCGTCGCGAGGTTGTTGGTTATTGAGATCGTCAGCTGACATGTTTGACTTGGCGTTATGTGGTTGCGAGAAATATTGATCCGTAAGTCTCCCTCCTTCGAGCGCGAAACTGTGAGAATTAAAATCCACACCGTCGATTTCCGTAAAATTAGGAAGTCCAGAAACCCTAACTTTCCCAAGAGATCCCGGATAATCTACTTTAAACCAAACGCCACGCAGCCAAACAAATTTGAGAAAAACCTGGCGATAAAAATATGCTAAGAAAATTTCGAAAAAGAAAGAGAGCAAAGAAATTCTTATTCCATAATTGCGTAAGAGCTTTCTTAAAAGAAGGTGATGAGCCTTGGCTACAAAACCTGTCGGCGAGATCCTTAGTTCTAGCAACCTGACTACAAAAGCCTAATCGAAACGCAGCTCAATAACAAAACGAATGTAAATGCCTATTGCTCTAAGTTTGCTGTGAATGCTAAAAAAGTTGTCTTCGAGTCTCTAATATAGTCTTCTCTTATATACTCCTCTTCAACACGGTTTGTTTTTTCCTTTTCTGCCCCTGGTCGATTTTATCACTTCCAAAATATTCCCTTTTCCCCTCCAAACTTTATATTTATCCGCCGAGTCCTCACATTTATCTCGAAACTTTAGCCTTTATCTTTTCCTGCAAAAAAAAAAAAACCGTCATAGCATCTTTGGGTCTGGTTTCGTACAAAATTGTAAGTGCACCTTTAACCGTATTTTAGGTGTCTCGGGCCATTTTTCTACCTTTAAGCGTTTTTACGATTTCTGCGAAAAGGGTTCTCGATACAACGTCGATTTAAGGGAAAGGTCAAACTTTTCATATAATCCTGGCGGCTTTGGTGTTTATTCGACGGTTGCTATTTCCATACGAATGAGGTGAACCTTTATACGAGAAATCAAGTATATGCGGTTTTTCTTGTAAAGTTCCAATGGTAACTTCGATTGGAAGGAAACGAAAAGCGTTTCTATCAAGATTCGAGATAGAATCTAAAGGGAGTGATCCAGCTCGCCAAATGGCGACCTGGGAGCTGCATTTGGTGACCTAGGAGTTGTTTCTCAAGTCTTACTTATTTTTATCGTAAAATCTCAATAGGTACTCCGATCGAGATAAAGTGAGAGGCAGTAAGGTCCTAGCTCGAAATAGGAATTCATGAGAGCGGGACTAGATTATTTTGATACTAATGAGAGAACTAAGGTAGCCAATTGGCGACTCAGACTTCTGGGAGCCTAGGTCGCCATATGGCGCCCGGTTCGTACGGGTTCAGGTCGCCATATATGGTGACCCATAACCTTGATAGGCAGGTCGCAATATTGCGACCCATGCCTTATGTGTGCAGGTCGCCATATTTCAACCCATACTTTACAAGTGCAGGTCGCCATATGGTGACCCGTGCTTTGCGGGTGCAGGTCGCGATATGGTGACTCGTTCTTGCAGGGTGCGGGTCGCCATATGGAGACTCGTGCTTGCATGGTGCAAGTCACCAGATGGCGACCCGGGCTTCCCGAGTGTAGGTTGCCAAGTGGTGACAAGTGCTTGCTGGGTGCAGGTCGCCATATGACGACCCGTGCCTAATGTAGGTCGCCATAGGGTGACCCGTGTCTTTTGAGAATGGGTCGCCATATGGCAACCCATACTTCCTGGGTGATGTCGCCATATGACGACTTGTGTCTCTCTAGTCCAGGTCGCCATATGGCAACCCGTATAATACATGTGCAGGTTGCCATATGGCAACCCTTACGTTGTGTTTGGGGATCGTCAAATGGAGACCCGTACGTTACGTGTGGGACTCGCCGTATGATGACTTGCTTCTTGCGGCTTGATCGTTCTTTGAAAACTTTCGTGAGCCAAAACTCGGAAGATACATTTTTTGGGGACTTAAGCCGTTGATTTCGTCGTAACCGATTTTGACCCCAACATTGTTCTCCTCACATCTGGCTAACACTTTGCATAGATTGTTAAGGCATGTTTTGAAATCTTATCCGTATACAGAGATATCGTCTATGAAACTTCCATGAAATCTTTAATCATGTCTGTAAAAATAGGCATCATACATGTATGGAAGGTGGCATAAGCATTATAAAGGCCAGAGGGCATTCTGCGATATGCAAATGTTCCATATCAACATGTAGTCTTCTCTTGGTCATTCGGCTGAATAAGGATCTGGAAAAATCCTAAATACTGATATAGCCTACTTAATACAAGTTTTAAGCCATGTTCTAGGCTCTATTTAGGGTCTATTATGTGTGTCTAGGATATGTTTTAAAGTATTTACAGGTCCAGGGACGGTTTGGAGATAAATGGAGATACTTGGAGCTTTTGGAGCATTTAGAGGAGAAAAATCCATAGCTGACTATTGGAGAAGTCGAAGTACAAGACTGTCGTCGATCGACGACCAGGGGATGGAATCGACCGATGATGAAAGAATAAGGTCGATTGATGCTGCACACTTGCCATCGATCGACGCCCAACTCCCAGACAGCCGAATGAAAAGCCCAAGTCCAGAAGACAGAAGACAAAAGAAAACAATACCCTGGACGAGTTTTGACCTAAATTTTAGGGTTTTTATATTTATGCACATGTATTGAGAGTGTGCTGTGTGTTAGCGTGGTGTAATTACAACACACATAGCTTTATAGTTTTAGATTTTTAGGGAAGAAGATTCATAACTCCTTAGGGAGATTTGTATTGGAACCCCCAATATTTTATCTATCCATTCTATTCATATTATTGTTCTTTCTTTGATTATGTCTGAGTAGTCATCAACCAAGTTTAGGGTTGTATGATAGCAATCATGGATTAGCCCAAAAGTAGGATTGATAGCTAAGTCAATATTCATCAATTGAGTTGTGCTTAATGCTTGCATTCAAGAGTAGCTAACTAGGATCTCAAAAGTAGGACATGGACGACTACGAGAGTAGGTTCTGTGCCATAACATACCATATTGAACTAGGTTGTTAGTCGCATGCAAGAGCTGGTCTAACTAGTCTGGTGGACTTATCAAATCTCGTTCACAATTCCTTTTGATTTCACCGTCGATCGACATCAAGCCTTCGCCGTCGATCGATTGTCTTTCCTTTTGCTCGCATAGGAGAGTTGGAGTTAAAAGGGTCAGAATAGTTAATATTTGAGTTCTATTATATTTACATATATATGCTTCCTCTTCACTATAATTCATTAAGCTTGAAACCCTAGATCTAGCATATTAAAATTTGCATCAAGTTAGTTTATTAGAATATTCCCATATTTGCATTATTAGCATATTTCCATATTGCATCTCTACTTCTTGAAAAGGAATATTTCTTAAACTAATTGTTTGCCAACCTATATATATATATATATATATATTCACCTAGCTTAATCTTTAGGAATAAAAAATCTATTGTGTGTCATTGCTCTCTGTGGATTTGATCCCTAAGTACTAAACCTAATCTCTTTTGGCAAGAGTATTATTTGTGTGTTAAAGACTAGGGTTAATTTGATAGTGATTTGCTTAGGATATTTATACCCTGCTAAAACAATTAAAATAAACACACAAATTTGACGCCGTTGCCGGGGAGTATTGATCGCCATTAGATTTAATTTTAAGGATTTAGTCTAGGTTTGTTAAGACATTGAAGTTACTGAAATGTTCTTTTCCTTGTTTTCAGGTGCATGCAAAGACACATCAGGAGCAGTAAAGGACAAGAAATACTATTCTCATACCCCAATCTAATCGAATGTACTATCCGCAAAGAAAGACGACACACATCGATGGACAGCAACAACTCCGCCACGACCAACACATCTTTTCGGACAGCATCAACCGACATCAGAACTCTAGCATCGAGTGACACTAATCCCACACCGACGATCAATAGCATATTACCAGCATCGATCGACAGAAGCCTACGACTTCAGATGGTTGCTACATTGATTTTTACTCGGGATGATGATGGGAACCTGCATGACCAAGATGGTCATCTGCGTAATGCAGCAGGTCAAGAGATTGAGGAGAGAACAGAAGCTAGACAGGCGCACCAGCTCAACTCACTAATTGATGATGATTTTGGGTAGAAGTGAAGAAGGAAAAGCTACAAGCGGAAAGAAGCCACTCGCATAGACATCGATCGACACTCGCAACTACCCATCGATCGATACAGCCTATGGAGTTAGCAGAATTGGGAAAAAATTTGAACATCATTCGACGCATTGAGAGTAGAATCGATCGACGGTGCCCAGCAGAAAAACGGGTTCCTTTTCCAAAGATCACGAATATGACACCTCCGGAGCAGGAGATGGGTACATCAGAGCCTATGATGGCTGATAAAACTGCCAAGGATCACCCAGGAAGAAACAAAGGATTGTTTTAGAAAAGAAAAGTGACCCTAGAAAATTTGTGGTGCCATCTCTGCTCAAAGGCCACAAGTTTCCCAACGCCCTCTCTGACACTGGATCATCAGTGAGTATCTTACCCAAAGATATGGCAGAAAAATTGAACCTAAAAGTGGAGCCTTCCAGCGATTATTTCATCTTTGTGGATTGCTCCAGAGTGGATTCAGGAGGTATTTGAAGAGATGTCTCATTGCAAATTCATGATGTCTTAGTCCCGATAGACTTCCATGTGATGGATATCCAAATAAACTGGAATTCTTCCTTGTTACTTGGAAGAGCTTTCATGGCTACCGTGGGATCTATCTGCGACATAAGGACAAACACGTTGTGCCTTTCCTTGATTGATCATAATGTCTATTATGAAATTTATAAGAATAAACTTTCCCTCACAAAATTGAGTGATAATGCAGAACTTGTGGCAACATGCTTCTACGGTTATGACTTCGATGAAGAGTCGGAAGATGGAGCATCGATCGACAGCCAGCCCAGACTACCGATTGACACGTTTGTGGATCAGCAATCGGTCGACACCCACCTATTGTTATCAATAGACACTCGTACTCCAGAACCGATAACTCCTAACAAACAGATGGTGATTACAACCCGGCCTACCCCGAGTATGACGAGGACTATAGAGAAGAAGAGATGATCAAGAATCGTGGTATTGCTACGGAAGAGGCTGGTGTTTTTTCATATTTCCCATAAATTCGGGAATTCGACATCGATCAACGGCAACCCTACACCATTGATCGATACTGACCAAGAAGCAGCAACCGAGGTAGATTCAGCTGTAGAACGCGAGAAAAATGGTTATTTACAAACAGACGAGTTCGGTATTATGAGAGATTCAGATGGTCACGCAAGAGCTGTGGATGGTAGACTACTTAATGTTACGAGGGAAAATATTGCAGACATTGGTGCCGTGGCTAATGGAACTGGAAACATTTTCGCACAACAGTCTGGTTATCAAGCATCGATCGATGGTCACCATACACCATCGATCGACACGCGTCCGATATGCGAAGGATACGATGAAGATTACAGAGCAGAAGAGACAGATATTGGTAATCTTAGACCAGATGAGTTTGGTATTTTCAAAAGACTCAGAGGGACATGTACGTGGTATTGATGGTAGACTCCTACAATTGTCCAAGGAGGATGTAGCAGATTCCCTTATTCTGGCTAATGGATCAGATACTATATTTGGACAGCAGTAGAGCCCATTGATTGACACAGCTATCCGGGCATCGATCGATATTTTGGAGGAGAGACACGAGCCGGTCCGTACTAGCCAAGCCACCATCAATCGACACGGCCATCCGGGCATCGATCAATTGGCGTTACGAGCAAGGTACGAGGGCCTTTGATACTGAAGGCAAGAGATTTTTGCGCTGGGAAAAGAAAGATGAATATGGCATCTACAGAGATAAGTATGGTAACACAAAAGCTACAGATGGAAGGGTAGTGAATGTGCAAGCTGATGACATCAGAGCAGTTCTAGAGAGAGCTAATTTGTTTGAGCAGAGCTACATATGTTTACCAGAACATGCAGAAAGAAGAGATTGATGATATTGTGAATGCGATCTACAAAACTCATGATATGTCACTCATTGATTTTTGCTAAAGGTTGGATGATGTCTATTATCCTATAGACACATGCCTTACCGGTTTGACTGCACGCATGGATGAGATAAAATAAATCTGGATACTGTTCAGAGACAGCATGCGAATGGGGCAGAAAATCAAGCATCACTCGACGACAACAACAATGCACCGACTGACACTGAAGTACACGGACAGAAGACAGGAGCAGAAACGGTACTAGAAGATAGGTTCGATGATATTACATTTTCTCAGAGCCTCATGAAGGAAGAAATTTCTCAGAAATTGGAGGATTTATCGGAGACTACAGCTACTAGACTTAGGATGCTACAGCGCAATACTGAGAAACTAGAAACAGAAATGCATTCAATGACCTTTTCAGAACAGTTACAAGGAATGAGAAAACTAGAAAAGATGAGGCATTGAGGAACTTCTTTAATACATGGTTTCAGAAGAGCAAAGAAGATGTAGACAGTTATTTTCCAAGTGTTGATCCAACTTCCTACTCGTCAGAGAGTTCATAACATCGAGCTAAAGACTATAACCAAGCGCTGAGTGGGAAGCAACCCACTGTTTAGTAAGATTTTATTTCGTTTTTACTTATACTACTATTTATTTCTAGTTTTACTTTGTTTTATATAGACTATTTAAGTCACCATCGATCGAGACTATAGAGGTACTATCAGTCAACACTAGATCATGACCATTGATCGACCACACAACTCTACCATCGATGGAGACTCTTCACAGAGTTTGGTATCGAGTTTTTCTAACCACACTTTAGCACCATTCTTATAAGGTTGTTGCAGAGATTACTAGAGATACCAAAGTGGATCATCCTGCCACTATATCACACTTGCTTAGAAAGTTTGAAGGAAGTGTAGTTGATTTCCAACACTAATCCTGACATTATCTGCTTGCTTTGGGCTTGGTATACACTGGATCAGATTCCTTGTGCAAAGTCTTTAGGACCAAGTCATTGCACCTTTGGTTACCTTCTCTATTACTCTTCAGCATCTACCTAATAGCTTAAAAGATTGAAATGAATTCCCGAGATGCAGAGGGGTAGGTAAATTACCTATGACCCCATTATTCTTATTCGGAGGATAGATATCACATCGTTGGAAGCAAGAGGTAGGTAAATTACCAAGGTCCCCACTATTCGCCTACAACTTTTCCTAAAAAGCAAAAGAAAAAGAAAAGAAAAAAAAAAGAAGAAGAGAAAAAGAAGAGGAAAATAAAAAGTGAGATGACAAGATGGATTGTATCAACATAATTTTCCCATGAGTTTGAAATCTAGCAAGATTCAAAGAGAAAGGGAGGAGAAAGGAAACAAAGAAGACTTTGTGCTTAGTTATTCAAATACTTGCAAAAGTAGAGTCCATGTGTCCTTTGATGAATATTCCAAAGGTAAAGCTTACACTTTATTTTATGCAAAGAAATGAAACCAGAAGACGGGTGAGTCAGACTAGTATTTGCAAAGTTGATGGTAGACTGGAATTTGTTGTTATACTAGGATAAGGTATATAAAGTTTGTCTATGATTGACTTGATAGGATGTTGTTGCAATAGAGTAAGGTGGCAGTTATACTTAGACATTATGTGAGTCTTCGCTTTTCAAACCTTTTTCAAAGGCTTAGTTTGGTTGAGGACAAGCAAAAGGTTAAGCCTGGGGAAGTTTATATAGCCTATTTATTACCAGCTTTAGGTCATGTTCTAGGTTTTATTTAAGGTCTATTATGTGTGTCTAGTGTATGTTTTGGAGTATTTACAAATCCAGGGACGTTTTGGAGATAAATGGAGGTACTTGGAGCTTTTGGAGCATTTATAGGAGAAGAATTTGTAGCTGGCTATTGGAGGAGTTAAAGTACAAACTTATCGTCGATCGACGACCAGACCTTGGAACGACCGATGATGAAAGACTAATGTCGATCGATGCTGCACACTTTCCATCGATTGACGCCCAACTCGCAGACAGCCGACTGAAAAGCTCAAGTCCAGAAGACAAAAGACAAGAATACCCTTGACGATTTTTGACCTAGATATTAGGTTTTTTATAATTATGCACATGTATAGAGAGTGTGATGTGTGTTAGTGTGGTGAAATTACAACACACATAGCTTTATAGGTTTAGATTTTTGGGGGAGAAGATTCATAACTTATTCTAAAGATTTGAATTGGAACCCCAATATATTATCTTTGCATTCTATTCAGATTATTGTTCTTTCTTTGATTATGTCTGAGTAGTCATCAACTAGGTCTAGGGTTTTATGATATCAATCATGGATTAGCCAAAAGTAGGATTGTTAGCTACGTTAGTATCAATCAATTGAGTTGTGCTTAATGCTTGCATTCAAGAGTAGCTAACTAGGATCTCGAAAGTAGGACATGGACGACTAAGAGAGTAGGTTATGTGCCAGAACATATCATATTAAACTAGGCTGTTAGGCGCATGTGATAGCTGGTCTAACTAGCCTGGTGGACTTATCAAATCTTGTTCACGGTTCCTTTAGATTTCACTGTTGATCGACATTAGGCCTTCGCCGTCGATCGACATCAGGCCTTCGCCGTCGATCGATGGCATTTCCTTTTGCTCGCATACGAGAGTTGGAGTTAAAAAGGTCAGAATAGTTAATATTTGAGTTCTAGTATATTTACATATCTATGCTTACTATCCACTATAATTCATTAAGATTGAAACCCTAGATCTAGCATATTAACATTTGCATCAAGTTAGTCTATTAGAATATTTCCATATTTGCATTATTAGCATATTTTCATATTGCATCTCTACTTCTTGAAAATGAATATTTCCTTAACTGATTGTTTGCCAACCTAAATATATATATATATATATTCACCTAGCTTAATATTTAGGATTAATAAATCTATTGTGTGCTGTTTCTCTCTGTGGATTCGATCCCTAAATACTACACCTGATCTCTTTGGGTAAGAGTATTATTTGTGTGTTAAAGACTAGAGTTAATTTGATAGTGATTTGTTTAGGATATTTATACTGTGCTGGAACAATTGAAACACGCACGTCAAATACTCATCGAGGAAACAATAGTATTGATGGTTTGCAAACCTCTCTAACATCTGGTCTAAAAAATGTAAGGGAAACGATCATTTATGGTGGCAGCATTAAGCTTCTTGTAATCGATACACATTCTATGTCTAGTTACAGTTCTCATTGGGATTAATTCATCTTTGTCATTCTTCACCATGGTTATTCCTCCTTTCTTAGGAACTACATGTGCCGGACTAACCCAATTGCTATCTGGAATTGGGTAAATGACACTTGTTTCCAGAAGTTTCATAATTTGCTTTTTTACTAAGTCCTTTAAGTTAGGATTTAGCCTCCTCCGATGTTCGACAGATGATTTTGATTTATTATCCATATGTATCCTATGCATGCATAAGTCTGGTGAAATTTCAGGAATATCATCGAGGGAGTATCCAATATCCTTGAGATATTTCCGCAGCTGACTCAGCACTAAGGCGAGCTCCTCACCACTTAAGTTGGTGTTGACAATAAAATGATAAGAATTATCATAGAGGAAAGCATATTTAAGTCCAACTGGAAGTTGTTTAAGCTCATCGTTTGGGGATTTTTCTGAGGTTTTTTCATCTGATGTGGAATGACGTCGACCGATAGGGGTCTTCGGGTATCTATTGGTGGTTGACAAACAATCGTGATCATCAATATCAACATTCATTGCTTCCTTGCTTGCGTTTATTAATCTCAAACATACGTCTGATGGGTCGTTCAAAGCGAAAAAGCCTCCTTCAGGGTTTTAGGAGCTATGCTTGAGGGTTTATAGGAACACATTTCCATAAACATAGCTCCTAAAGACCCTGAAGGAGGCTTTTTCGCTTTGATTGACTGATCAGATGAATGTGTAAGATTAATAAATTTAAGCAAGGAAGCAATGAATGTTGGTATTGATGATCACGATTGTTTGTCAACCACCGAGATCAAGCCTTCGCCGTCGATCGATTGTCTTTTCTTTTGCTCACATAGGAGAGTTGGAGTTAAAAGGGTCTGAATAGTTAATATTTGAGTACTAGTATATTTACATATATATGCTTCCTATTCACTATAATCCATTAAGCTTGAAACCCTAGATCTAGCATATTAACATTTGCATCAAGTTAGTTTATTAGAATATTTCCATATTTGCATTATTAGCATATTTCCATATTGCATCTCTACTCCGAGAAAATGAATATTTCCTTAACTGATTGTTTGCCAACATATATATATATATATATATATATATATATATATATATATATATATATATATATTCACCTAGCTTAATCTTTTGGAATAAGAAATCTATTGTGTGGCATTGCTCTCTGTGGATTCGATCCCTAAGTACTACACATGATCTCTTTTGGCAAGAGTATTATTTGTGTGTTAAAGACTAAGGTTAATTTCATAGTGATTTGCTTAAGATATTTATACACTGCTAAAATAATTAAAACGCGCACGTCAAATTTAGTGTCGTTGCTGGGGAGCATTGATCGCAATTAGATTTAATGTCATGGATTTAGTCAAGGTTTGTTAAGAAATTAAAGTTACTAAAATTTTATTTTCCTTGTTTTCAGGTGCATGCAAAGACTCACAAGGAGCAGTAAAGGACAAGAACTACTATTCTCAGACCCCAATCTAATTGAACGTACAATCCGCGAAGAAAGACGACGCGCATCGACAGACAGCATCAACTCCGCGTCGACCGACACATCTTTTCGAACAGCATCGACCAACATCAGAGCTTGAGCATATATCGACACTAATCACACACCGACGATCGATAGCATATTACCAGCATCGATCGACAAAAGCAGACGAGTTCAGATGGTTGCTACGTTGATTTTTACTCGGGATGAGGATGGGAACCTGCATGACCAAGATGGTCATCTGCGTAATGCAGCAGTTAAAGAGATTGAGGAGAGAACATAAGCTGGACACGTGCACCAGCTCAACGCACTAATTAATGATGATTTTTTGGGTAGAAGTGAAGAAGGAAAATCTATAAGCGAAAAGAAGTCATTCACATAGACATCGATCGACACTCGCAACCACCCATCGATCGATACAGCCTGAGGAGTTATCAGAATTGGGAAACTTTTCGAACATCGTTCGACGAATCGGTAGTAGAATCGATCGACGGTGCCCAGAAGTAAAACAGGTTCCTTTTCCAAAGATCACGAATATGACACCTCCGGAGCAGAAGATGGGTACATCAAAGCCTATGATGGCTGATAAAACTGCCAAGTATCACCCAAGAAGAAACAAAGGATTGTTCTAGAAAAGAAAAGTGACCCTGGAAAATTTGTGGTGCTATGTCTGATCAAAGGCCACAAGTTTCCCAACGCCCTCTGTGTGGATCATCAGTGAGCATCTTACCCAGAGCTATGGCAGAAAGATTGAACCTAAAACTGGAGCCTTCCAGCGATTCTTTCATCTTTGTGGATTGCTCCAGAGTGGATTCAGGAGGTATTTGAAGAGATATCCCACTGCAAATTCAGGATGTCTTAGTCCCGATAGACTTCCATGTGATGGATATCAAGATCAACTGGAATTCTTTCTTGTTACTTGGAAGAGCTTTCATGGCTATTCTGGGAGCTATCTGCGACATGTGGACAAAAAGGTTGTGCCTTTCCTTGATTGATCATAATGTCTATTATGAAATTTATAAGAATAAACTTTCCCTCACGAAACTGAGTGATAATGCATAACTTGTGGCAACATGCTTCTGCGGTTATGACTTCGATGAAGAGTCGGAATATGGAGCATCGATCGACACCCATCCCAAACTATCGATTGATACGTTTGCAGTTCAGCAATCCGTCGACACCCACCCATTGTTGTAGATAGACACTCATACTCCAGAATCAATCAACACCTACCACACAGATGGTGATTACAACACAACCTACCCTGAGTACGACGAGTACTATAGAGAAGAAGAGATGATCGAGTTCGTTGTACTTGCGTATGCTACGCAAGAGGCTGGTATTTTCATATTTCCCATAGATTCAGAATTCGACATCGATCAATGGCAACCCTACGCCATCGATCGATACTGACCACGAAGCAGCAACCGAAGTAGATTCAGCTGTAGAACGCGAGAAAGAATATGGTTATTTACAACCAGACAAGTTCGGTATTATGAGAGATCCAGACGGTCACGCAAGAGCTATGGATGGTAGACTACTTAATGTCATGAGGGAAGATATTGCAGACATTCGTGCCATGGCTAATGGAGCTGGAAAAAATTTCGTGCAACAGTCTGGTTATCAAGCATCGATCGATGGTCACCATACACCATCGATCGACACGCGTCCGATATGCGAAGGATACGATGAAGATTACAGAGGAGAAGAAACAGATATTGGTAATCTTAGACCAGATGAGTTTGGTATTTACAAAAGACCCAGAGGGACATGTACGTGGTATTGATGGTAGACTCCTACATTTGTCCAAGGAGGATGTAGCAGATTCCCTTATTTTGGCTAATGGATCAGATAATATAATTTGGACAGCAGCAGAGCCCATCGATCGACACAGCTATCCGGGCATCAATCGATATTTTGGAGCAAAGACACGAGCCGGTCCGTACTAATCCAAACACTGCCAAGCCACCATCAATCGACACGGCCATCCGGGCATCGATCAATTGGTGTTACGAGCAAGGTACGAGAGCCTTTGATACTGAGGGCAAGGGATTTTTCTGCTGGGAAAAGAAAGATGAATATGGCATTTACAGAGATAAGTATGGTAACACACAAGCTAGAATATTTATACTCTGCTAGAAAAATTAAAACACGCACGTCAAATACTTATCGAGGAAACAATAGTATTGATGACTTGCAAGCCTCTCTAAAATTTGATCTATAACATGGAAGGGGATATGATCATTTATGGTGGCAGCAATCAGCTTCCTGTAATCAAACACATTTTATGTCCAGTTACAGTTCTCATAAAGATTAATTCATCTTTGTCATTCTTCAACACCGTGATTCCTCATTCCTTAGGAACTACGTGCACCGGACTAACCCAATTGCTATCTGAAATTGGGTAAATGACACTTGTTTCCAGAAGTTTCATATTTAATTTTTTTACTAAATCCTTCAAGTTAGGATTTAGCCTCCTCTGATGTTCGACAGATGATTTTGATTCGTTATCCAGATGTATCCTATGCATGCATAAGTCTGGTGAAATTTCAGGAATGTCATTAAGGGAGTATCCAATATCCTTGAGATGTTTCTGCAGCTTACTCAGCAATAAGGTGAGCTCTCCACCACTTAAGTTGGTGTTGACAATAACATGATAAGAATTATCGTAAAGGAAAGCATATTTAAGTCAACCTGGAAGTTGTTTAAGCTCCACTTTTGGGGCTTTTTCTAACGTCTAGTCATCTGATGCGGAATGCCGTCGACCGATAGGGGCCTTCGGGTATTTATCGGTGGTTGAAAAACAATCGTGATCATCAATATCAACATTCATTGCTTCCTTGTTTGCGTTTTTTAATCTTCCACATTCATCCGATCGGTCGTTCAAAGCGAAAAGCCTCCTTCAAGGTCTTTAGGAGTTATGCTTGAGGTTTATCGAAACACATCTCCATAAACATAGCTCCTAAAGACCCTGAAGGAGGCTTTTTTGCTTTGATTGACCGATCGGATGAATGTTCGAGATTAATAAACACAAGGAAGGAAGTAATGAATGTCAATAGTGATGATCACGAGTGGTTGTCAATCACCGATATCAAGCCTTCGCCGTTGATCGATAATCTTTCCTTTTTCTCGCATAGGAGAGTTGGAGTTAAAAGGGTCAGAATAGTTAGTTTTTGTGTTCTAGTATATTTACATATATATGCTTCCTATTCACTATAATCCATTAAGCTTGAAACCCTAGATCTAGCATATTAACATTTGAATCAAGTTAGTTTATTAGAATATTTCCATATTGCATCTCTACTTCTCGAAAAGGACTATTTCCTTATCTGATTATTTGCCAACCTATATATATATATTCACCTAGCTTAATCTTTAATAATAAGAAATCTATTGTGTGGCATTGCTCTTTGTGAAATTGATCCTTAAGTACTACACCTGATCTCTTTTGGCAAGAGTATTATTTGTGTGTTAAAACTAGGGTTAATTTGATAGTGATTTTCTTAAGATATTTATACCCTGCTAAAACAATTAAAACACACACGTCAAATTTCGCCCCGTTGCCGGGGAGCATTGATCGCCATTAAATTTAATTTCAAGGATCGCCATTAGATTTAATTTCAAGGATCTAGTCTAGGTTTGTTAAGACATTAAAGTTTCTAAAAAGAATTTTCCTGGTTTTCAGGTGCATGCAAAGACACACCAAGAGCAGTAAAGGACAAGAACTACTATTCTCAAACCCCAATCTAATCGAACGTACGATCTGCAAATAAAGATGAAGCGCATCGATCAACAGCAACAACTCCGCGTCGACCGACACATCTTTTCGGACAGCATCGACCGACATCAAAACTCGAGCATCACCCGACACTAATCACACACCGAAAATTGATAGTATATTACCAGCATCGATCGACAGAAGCCGACGACTTCAGATGGTTGCTACGTTGATTTTTACTCAGGATGAGGATGGGAACCTGCATGACCAAGATGGTCATCTGCGTAATGCAGCAGATCAAGAGATTGAGGAGAGAGCAGAAGCAGGACAGGTGCACCAGATCAACGCACTAATTGATGATGATTTTTGGTTAGAAGTGAAGAAGGAAAAGCTACAAGCGGAAAGAAGCCATTTTCATAGACATCGATTGACACTCGCAACCACCCAACGATCGATACAGCATGTGGAGTAAGCAGAATTGGGAAAATTTTTGAACATCGTTCGACACATCGGTAATAGAATTGATCGACGGTGCCCATCAGAAAAACGGGGTCCTTTTCCAAAGATCATGAATATGACACCGTTGGAGCAGGAGATGGATACATCAGAGCTTATGATGGATGATAAAACTGCCAAGAATCACCCAGGAAGAAACAAATGATTTTTCTAGAAAAGAAAAGTTATCTTAGAAAATTTGTGGTGCCATGTCTGATCAAAGGCCACAAGTTTCTCAACACCCTCTGTGATACTGGATCATCAGTGAGCATATTACCCAGAGCTATGGCAGAAAAATTGAACCTGAAAGTGGAGCCTTCCAGCGATTCTTTCATCTTTGTGGATTGCTCCAGAGTGGATTCAGGAGGTATTTGAAGAGATGTCCCACTGCCAATTCAGGATATCCACTACATTTTGTCCTAGGAGGATGTAGCAGATTCCCTTATTCTCGCTAATGAATCAGATATTATATTTGGACAGCAGCAGAGGCCATCGATCAACACAGCTATCCAGGCATCGATCGATATTGAGGAGCAGAGACACGAGCCGATCCGTACTAATCAAAACATTGCCAAGCCACCATCGATCGACATGGTCATCCGGGCATTGATCGATTGGCGTTACGGGCAAGGTACGAGTGCCTTTGATACTGAAGCTAACAGACTTTTCCACTGGGAAAAGAAAGATGAATATGGCATCTACAGAGATGAGTATGGTAACGCACAAGCTACAAATGAAAGGGTAGTGAATGTGCAAGCTGATGATATCAGAGCAGTTCTAGAGAGAGCTAATTTGTTTGAGCAGAGCTATATATGCTTAATAGAACATGAAGCAAGGATCACTATGTCTAAGAAGAATCAACAAACATACAACAGAGAAAAGATTGATGATATTGTGAATACGATCTACAAAACTCATGATATGCCAGTGGATGATTTTTACTAAAGGTTGGATGATGTCTACTATCCTATAGACACATGCCTGAACGGTTTGACTGCACGCATGGATGAGATGAAGCAAAAGCTAGATACTATTCAGAGACAGCATGCAACTGGGGCAGAAAACCAAGCATCGCTCGACGACAACAACAATGCATTGATTAACACTGAAGTACACGGACAAAAGAAAGCAACAGAAACAGAACTACAAGATAGGTTCGATGAGATTACATTTTCTTAGAGCCTCTTGAAGGAAGATATTTCTCAGCAATTGGAGGATTTATCGGAGACTACAGCTGCCAGACTTAGGATGCTACAGCGCAGTACTGAGAAACTAGAAACAGGAATGCATTCAATTACCTTTTTCAAAACAGTTACAAGGAATGAGAAAAGCAGAAAAGATGAGGTATTGAGGAACTTCTTCAATACGTGGTTTCAAAGGAGCAAAGAAGATGTAGACAGCTATTTTCCAAGTGTCGATCCAACTTCCTACTAGTCGGAGAGTTCATAACATCGAGCTAAAGTCTATAACCAAACGCTGAGTGGGAAGCAACCAACTATTTAGTAAGATTTTATTTCGTTCTACTTATACTACTACTTATTTCGAGTTTTACTTTTTTATATATACTATTTGAGTGACCATCGATCGACACTATAGAGGTACCATCAGTCAAACACTAGATCGCGACCATCGATCGACCACACATGCCTACCATCGATCGATACTCTTCACAGAGTCTTGTATCGAGTTTTTCTAACCACGCTTTAGCACCATTCTTAGAAGGTTGTTACAAAGATTACTAGAGATACATATGTGGATCATCATGCCACTATATCACACTTGCTTAAAAAGTTTGAAGGAAGTGAAGTTGTTTCCAACACTAATCCTGACATTATCTGCTTGCTTTGGGGCTTGGTATACACTGGATCGGATTCCTTCTGCAAAGTCTGTAGGTACAAGTCATTGCACTTTGGTTACCTTCTCTCTTACTCTTCAGCATCTACCTAATAGCTTAAAAGATTGAGATGAGTTCCTGATATGCAGAGGGGTGGGTAAATTACATATGAACCCATTATTATAATTCGGAGGAACAATATCAGATCGTTAGAAGCGAGGGGTAAGTAAATTACCAATGACACCACTATTTGCCTACAACTTTGCCCAAAACGCAAAATAAAAAGAGAAGAAAAAAAAAAGAAAAGAAAGAGAAGAGGAAAATCAAAAATGACATGGGAAGATGGATTGTATCAACATTATTGTCCCTTGAGTTTGAGATCTAAAAAGATTATGAGAGAAAGGGAGGAGAAAGGAATCAGAGAAGACTATGTGCCTAGTTATTCAGATATTGCAGAAGTATAGTCCATGTGTCCATTGATCGATATTCCCAAGGTAAAGCCTACACTTAATTTTATGCAAATCATTGAAACCAGTAGAGGGGTGAGTCAGACTAGTTTTTCCTAAGTTGCTGGTAGACTGAAATTGGTTGCTATACTAGGAAAGGGTATATAAAGTTTCTCTGTGATTGACTTGATAGGACGTGGTTGCAACAGAGTAAGGTGGCAGTTATACTTAGACATTATGTGAGTCTCCACTTTTCAAACTTTTTTCACAGGCTTAATTTGCTTGAGGACAATCAAAAGGTTAAGTTTGGAGAAGTTGATATAGCCTATTTATTACCAGTTTTAGGCCATGTCTTAGGCTTTATTTAAGGTCTATTTCTGGGTCTAAGATATGTTTTAGAGTAATTACAAGTCCATGGATGTTTTGGACGTAAATTAAGATAGCTTTTAGAGAATTTAGAGGAGTAGAATTTGTAGTTGACTATTGGAGGAATTGAAGTACAAACCTATCGTCGATCGACGACCAGACCTTGGAACGACCAATGTTGAAATACTAAGGTCGATCGATGTTGCACACTTTCCATCGATTGACGCCCAACTCGCAGACAGCCTACTGAAAAGCCCAAGTCAAGAAAACAAATGACAAGAATACTCTGGACGAGGGTTTTTAAATTAATGCACATGTATTGAGAGTGTGATGTGTGTTGTGTGTTAGTGTGGTGCAATTACAACACACACAGCTTTATAGTTTTAGGTTTTTAGGGGAGAAGATTCATAATTCATTAGGGAGATTTATATTGGAACCCCAGTATTTTATCTATGCATTCTATTGAGATTATTGTTCTTTCTTTGATTATGTCTGAGTAGTCATCAACTAGGTTTAAGGTTGTATGATAGGAATCATGGATTAGTCCAAAAATAGGATTACTAGCTAAGTCAACATCCATCAATTGAGTTGTTCTTAATGCTTGCATTCTAGAGTAGCTAACTATGATCTCGAAAGTAGGACATGGACGACTACAAGAGTAGGTTATGTGCCAGAACACACCATATTGAACTAGGTTGTTAGGCGCATGTGAGAGCTGGTCTAACTAGCCTGGTGAACTTATCTAATCTCGTTCACAGTTCCTTTTGATTTCACCGTCGATCAACATCAGGCCTTCGCGGTCGTTCGATGGTCTTTCCTTTTGCTCGCATACGAGAGTTGGAGTTAAAAATGTCATAATAGTTAATATTCGAGTTCTAGTATATTTACATATCTATGCTTCCTATCCACTGTAATTCATTAAGCTTGAAACCCTAGATCTAGCATATTAACATTTGTATCAAGTTAGTCTATTAGAATATTTCCATATTTGCATTATTAGCATATTTCCATATAGCATCTCTACTTCTTGAAAAGTAAATATTTCCTTAACTGATTGTTTGCCATCCTATATATATCCACTTAGGTAGTCTTTAGGAATAAGAAATCTATTGTGTGTCATTGCTCTCTGTGGATTCGATCCCTAAGTACTACACCTGATCTCTTTTGGCAAGAGTATTATTTGTGTGTTAAAGACTAGGGTTAATTTGATAGTATTTTTTTAGGATATTTATACCCTGCTAGAACAATTAAAACACGCACGTCGAATACTTATCGAGGAAACAATAGTATTGATGGCTTGCAAGCCTCTCTAACATCTGATCTATAAAATGTAAGGGGAAATGATAATTCATGGTGGCAGCATTCAGCTTCCGGTAATCGATACACATTCCATGTCCAGTTATAGTTCTCATTGGGATTAATTCATCTTTGTCATTCTTTACCACCGTGATTCCTCCTTTCTTAGGAACTACATGCACCGAACTAACCCAATTGCTATCTGGAATTGGGTAAATGACACTTGTTTCCAGAAGTTTCATAATTTGCTTTTTTACTAAGTCCTTCAAGTTTGGATTTAGCCTCCTCTAATGTTCGACAAATGATTTTGATTCGTTATCCAGATGTATCCTATGCTTGCATAAGTCTGGTGAAATTTCTGGAATGTCATCGAGGGAGTATCCAATATCCTTGAGATATTTCCGCAGCTTACTCAGCAATAAGGCAAGCTCCCCACCACTTAGGTTCGTGTTGACAATAAAATGATAAGAATTATCATAGAGGAAAGCATATTTAAGTCCAACTGGAAGTTGTTTAAGCTCAACTTTCGGGATTTTTCTGAGGTTTAGTCACCTGATGTGGAATGATGTCGACCGATAGGGGCCTTCGGGTATCTATCGGTGATTGACAAACAATTGTGATCATCAATATCGACATTCATTGCTTCCTTGCTTGCGATTATTAAACTCATACATTCATTCGAATTGTCGTTCAAAGCGAAAAAGCCTACTTCAGGGTCTTTAGGAGCTATGCTTGAGGGTTTATCGGAACATATCTCCATAAACAATTTGTCGGCTATTTCAGAGAGGTGGACTGTATAGTATGCATGACTGTCGATCAAAGGTTTATTGATTATTTTCTCTGTGTTAAAAACCATTGGTAGATGTTCTATGTTTAGCCATATATGTCCTTCTCTGACATCATTAATTGCTTCGGCTGTGGCCAGGAATGGTCGACCCAGTATAAGGGGGTCGTTTGATTTATGTCTGTATTTTAAAACGATAATGTATGTAGGTATAAGACACCCATTTATTCGTATAGGCACGTCTTCAAGGCTACCTTCAAGATTCCTAGGGGATCTATCAGCTAAAACGAGGGTTATCATTGTGGGGTTTGAACTTATTAAACCCGAGGGAAATTGCCACAGAATAAGGAATTAGATTTACACTAGAGCCTAAGTCACAGAGATCTCTAGAATCATTCATTGTGTATTGTACAATCTAAAACAAAACTGCTAGGGTCCAGGGGTTTAATCGGAGTTTCTCTTCGGATAACGGAAATTAATTCCTCATAAACCATCACAACGCTATGCTCATTTGTTTGAAAACCTAGTGACATCACATCTTTGACATACTTTTTTATTTTCGGTGAAATCTTCATGGCATTGCTAAGTGGCATTTCGATGATTACTTTATCGAATGATTTCTTGCATATAGATCTGTCTAGATCTCGCTTTTCTTTCGTTTTATTTAGGGGAAAAGGGGTTATAGCCTGGTAAACTCTGGTTTTTGCTGGTTTGATGGATTTTGACAACTCAGGGTCAGGAGGGCTGGAACGTCGATCGATGGTCCGTGTAGGACATCGATCGATGTTCTTATCAACTTGCAAGTCGTTCTCACCATCGCTTAAGTTGACTGGCGATTCTTCTAGTCCTTCAGCTTGGTCAAATTTCTCTTCTTCTGAAGTGATATTGATTACGGGTCTTCTTTCCCATCTTGTTTGACTTCCATGAATTCTTCCATTGTATTGCCTTCCTTCATCTTTTGGTTAAGCTGTTTTCGTCTTCTCAACATAATGGCGATGGTTTGGCATTTAGGATTAGCGTCAGTCCTTCCAGGTAGAAATTCTTCTTCTCTCCTTATAGATGCAGCATTGTGCGCGACTTGGGGGGTCAATTATTTTGATTTTTTTCACTCAGTGTTTCAAATTTCTCCATTAAACTCTGAGTATATTAAATTTGAGTTCTCGTTGACATCAGTGGTAACCCTACGATTTCATGTAAAGATTTTTGACTTCGTACTCCTTTCTCGCGTCTTTACAGTTAAGTCGTAGTTGCTAGCGAAGCTACACCATTAAGTGTGAATGGTTGGTTTTTGAAGCTCATCACATTGGTAAATTCTTGTTCGGGAGAGATTTCTCCATTTTTGACATAAGCCTGAGATCGATCCCGTCTAACTAGAAGAGCAGCTACTGATGCCACAGCTGTTTTAGCTCCAATTAAGTGTCTCTCCTCTGCGGATGTTAGTTGTTCAATCTCTTCAGTGTTGAATCTCTCAAAGTTTTTTCCTAAGGCTATGTTTTCGAGTAACCTTTTGGCATCTTCGGGGTTTCTAGTACTAAAATTTCCTTTGTTGGCCGTGTCGAGCGTGGTTTGATAATTTAGTTTCAATCCTCTATAGAAGGTGTTGATGAGTTGGGGTTCTGAGAAACAATGATGTGGGCATTCTTGATGGTTCTGAATTCCTTGAGTGAAAGTAGATATTTTTCTTCTTGCTTCCCTGTATCTTTCTTCGTTGAAGAAGTGGTTGATGAAGGCGCTCCTAATGTCTTTCCAGCAATCTCAGGAATCCTGGAGGCAATTGATCCAATCACCTCCTGGTGTCCCCCTCGAAGGAGAAAGGAAAAAGTGTGTATTGGTTATGATCGTCATTCACCAAGTCTTCTAACTTCTCAATGTGATCGTTCGGGTGCTCGGTAAGGAATCCACTGAAAGGATCCTCGCGTACTAGGATGATGAAAGCGGGATCAATTTCCAGACCTTTTGTGCGGGGATTGCTTGGTAGTCTTATTGAGGACCTATTGAAATAGGTCCTGCTAGGATTTAAGAAATCTTGCATTGGCAATTGGTATTCTATCTCATTAAAAGTCTTTATGATTGGGTTTGGAATTAAATCCTTCATATAAATGAGTTCGTTTATTTCATTGAACCTTTGAATCTTCTAGGACTAATTCCATATTATTTTTATCTGAAAAAGGGGACTTACCTGCTTCCGGCTGATTGGTATCGATTGATGCTGATGGAAGGGTGTCGCCCGACGGTTCTGGACTTTCGTCAATCGCCCCATTAGTCATTGTGTCGATCGATGCTTGTCGTCCAGAGTTTTTATTCTCTTCCAAAGGTATATGTGCCATTAGGAAAAGGAAAATAATTTAAACAGCAACAGAAAATAAACGTCAAGAATATATTCTAAACTAAATCTAATGGTAATGGGAAATAATCCCTGGAAACGGCGCCAAATTTGATATGTGTTCAATTACCCTAGAGATACTGATTACTCTCTAAAAAAAGAGGTTCAGCTGCAGTACTTAGGGATCGAATCAACAGACACTCTAAGATTACAAAATAGATTTATTGTTTTGGTAATAAAGCTAGACAAAGATTAACAAGCAGTAAAGTGATTGCAAGATTTGTTTGTAGGTTTATCCAATGGGAAATAAATTAGACTTACGGAATCCTTAGGTAGGATTGAGATCTAACTAATTAATTAACCTGGGATTTATTTAAATATAGTTTTGAACTCAAACTCATGCAAACGTTTGTTAATCCTTACAGAGCGTAGATCAATGGCTATGGTGTATCGTCAATCGATGTTATTTCTAACAGATTCACTGACAAGGTTTGAAAAGTTCTCTAACCTATTAAATCAATTCTCATATGCATATAGTAGTTTAGATCATCTAAATTTCAGTTCAGGTAACTGACCAAGCCTTCGCATGTGCTAATCAATCCTACGATCTAGTTTTAAGGTAATCAATCTTAATCCTAGTAATAAGAACAATTTAGATAAAGAACTAGTTAAATACTCCTAATATCAATACAACGTTAGTGATTCGTGGACTACCTTTGAAAGATCCTAAATCTAACAATTGAATTACTCAGACATGATTATAAAGAACATAATTAAACTCTGAATAAATTGCATATAAGAAAGTAGAGTAAAGAAATATTGAGTTCAAGATCTTTTATGTAAATGATAGGTAGATCTCTTTCTCCAATCCTAGCTCCCTCTCTATAGAGTAACAATGGTGTTTTGTTGCAGAAGAAGTGTGTTAAAAGACTTAAGGTTACAAAACTAATAAAAACCCTATAAATAGTGTAAAATGCGTCGAGAGACTTGTCTTGTAAATATAGAAATTTATGGGTAAAATTCGTAGTTTCTTCAAATCATCTTAAAATTTCGGGCGTCTAAGCCGTCGATCGATGGCCATGAGTCGGCGTCGATTGATGGTGAATGAGAAAAGCAATTTCCAACTTTTGGTTTTAAGGAGAGCTTGTTCAAAGCTCCAAAAAAATTATCCAAAAGCTTCAAGTTTGTCCAATAAATATCTAGACCTGTAGATACAATAAAAGAACTCCAAATGCATATAAAAGACTCTAAAACATATATATATATATATATATATACGTATGTCATGGGTAAAAACAGGTAAAATCCAAGACGTATCAAGAAACCATAAATCACCTCCTTTTTGAATGCCCCCTACACTGCAGGTGTGGGCCTTATCTGACTATGTATCTCATCCAGATTTCTTCCCGAGTATTTCTGTTTACCAAAACATAGACTTCCTTTTTTCGGAGGAAAAAGATGTGGACTATTTGAAACCACTTATTAAAACTTTTTTATGAGTCTTGTAGTTTATTTGGAATGCATTAAATGATAAAGTTTTTAATGTAAAAGACGTCTCACCTGTTGGCACTCTTCAGTTAGCTACGACATAATTGAAATGTATGAGAGTTTCAAATCTTAGAGAGAAAGAAGAGGAAGACGATGTACCATATCTCCCAGTCATCAGTTCAACCTTAAACATAGACAACCAGATCCTAAACTGCCAAATGGATGCCTCTTTGGTCAACCATGGTTTAGTCAGTGGACCTATAGGGGTCAAATGGAGGTGGAACATATTGGACTTCAAGGATATCGGCAAAGCATTTCGGCACTCCATGCGGAGATTGATGGACTTATTTGGGCTACGTCTTGGTTGTGTGAGTTGTTAGTAACAAAGATACACGTACAAACATACTTGCCTGACTTGGTCAACATGATCGCAAACTCAATCGGCTGGCAGACTTTTTCTTCTGAGCTAATCTTATTCCATCTTATATGAGATGGGTTTTTGGGGTTCAGCATCTACCATATCTCTAGAGTGAGGAATTTGCAAGCAGACTCCCTAGCAAAGGAGGCGAGAAGTAATGGCGTCCTCTTTTCATATATATATCAGATCCGACCGGACTGAACGTATCTTTGGAATGCCTCAAACTCAACCACAAAAAAAATCTTTCGAAATGCAGTATGGTTTTTAATTTATTATGTTGGTCGCATAAATAAACCAATCAGAGATTTGTTTCAACTTAAAACCCAAATGATAATAATATATCTTTTTATAATATCTTTTGACAATATATGCTTATATTGTTAACATCAATTCAAAATAGTGAGAACCCAATCTCTACAACCAAGTATATCTTCTTGCTTTTATAAGATACTTTAAAATCAGGATGAGGGTGCACATTTGAGTACCCATTCGAGTTTGGTTCGAGTCTATTTGAGTTTCAAGTTAAAAAATTTCAGCCCCATTCGGACATTTACAAATTTCAGTTTCTATTTGGTTCAGATCTTTGCGAGTTCAGTTTGGGTTCGGATACCAGTTTAAATTATTTTCAAAAATTCAAAATTCGTAATAATTTAATTTTCTAAAAATCTAAAACTAAAAATAAAATATGACATATAAATTTGAATAATGTATGTCAAATACCTAAACTTAACATAAAATTTTAATTCGCCTTGAATATTTATTGAAAATCAATAGATAATTCAACTATTTTTGGTGTTTTGAGTATTTTTGGGTTTTTTAAATATTTATTTTTAACTAATATATATTTTCAAGTATTTTGGATAACTTCAAAATATCTTATATATTTTAGATATTTTTGGAAACTAAATCTACAAGTTATTAATATATTTAAGTATATACATGTGAATAAGATATATTTGGATATCCAAGATATTTTGGTTCGGGTTCGGTTTTGCTTCTCTATATACCAAAGTTTTGTACGTATTCAAATATTTAATCAGTTTTGGTTTGGGTTGAGTAGTACTTTTTAAGATCGGATTCGGTTCTTTGGGTTCGGAGTTTTGGCCCAGCCCTAATCAGGATGATCGTCTGGAAATATATACAATGAAACAAGACTACGCATAATAGTTTGGTTTTGAATATTTATTACTTCTTTAAGCTTGGTTTTGAATATTTATTACTTCTTTAAGCTTGGTTTTGAATCATGTGTTAGTTGTTTGAATGACTACATAGTAGATTGGCTTTGAACTGTTCCTTTGCGAAAGAACTTTATGACATTTTTTAGATGTGCCTGTATTTATAGATATACAATGGGGTAGATCAAAGTATATTACAATTGATAAAATGTATAACATATAAAAACGAAATATCTTAATTAATTACAATTTTAACGTTTTGAACGAAGCTGGCAAAGAGGTTAGGGTGTTTACATTATTTTTTTGTGCACCTTTTTCGTAAAGAGGTTAGGGCGTTTACTTAGTAGTAATAATTAGTTGTTTCTCGAGATTATAGTATGTAACAGAATATTAGGATGCATTTATTTAAGATTATAGTATGTAACACAATAATAGGGTGCATTTATTTTAAATTTTTGCCATAGGCTAGATTTTACAAATATTCTAGGGCATACAAAATATCCACATGTGATTTAGGGGATGTTATTCAATAAGTGATTTAAAATCAATTAGTAATATTTTATAATCTATCAAATTTTAGAATTTTAAGACAGTTTAACTCGATGGATTCTAAAATCTCTGCAGTATACATTGGATTTTAAGTTTACTTATTTATTCATGAGATTCCATAGAAAATGATTTGAAATCAATCTAAAATACAAAAAAAAAACTAAAATTCTTAAAAATTGAATAACAGTGGATTTTTTTTTTGTCATCAAGATACAACAGATTCATTTAGAGTCTGTAAACCATCCAGGTAGCTCTGCATCCATATGAACAACGAAGGACGTTTGTTTCCTAGCACTTCTTGCAAGGCTGTCCGCCCTATGGTTCGCCGTTCTTGGTATATGAACGAGCTCCGCATGAATGAAACTTGTTTTGAGGTGGGTAATATCTTCCAAAACAAGACGCAAAGGCTGGCCATTCTTCCGATTCCGACACCATCTTCACCAGTTTTAAGCAGTCTGTTGCGAAAGTAACATGGCGCTGATATAGTTTCCTCATGCTTTCTATTGCCCAAATGAAAGCCTCTATCTCCGCATGTAGGGGAGAAAGGGCAGCTCTTATATTCCTAGCTCCCATCAGTCCCTCATAACCCTCTAATGTGCTATACCAGCCTTGTCCCGAAAAGACATCGTGTGCTTTAGAAGAACCATCCGAAAAAACACCATCTTCCAGGAACTGTAGGTAGTGGTGATGCATGTACAGTGGTGGGCTGAACCTCATTCTGTGCCATAGTCATCTGAGCTTATGACCATAGTAGGGCTTCCATCTCTGCCAGATTGAGTGTTACCCGAGGGTCCACATCCAAATTACTAAAGGTTTTGTTATTTCGTGCTTTCCATATATACCACAGTATCCAGGCAAAGTGGTGATCCTCCAACTTTGGTGAGACTCTCCAAAAGAGATGATCCATATTTGTGAAGAGAGAGCTAGTGGGAAAAACATTTGGGTTCGATGGAATCTTAGACAAGGCCCAAGCCTGGAGCGCAGGAGGACATTCAAAAAACACATGGTTCACTGTTTCCTCCTCTGCCCCACATCTTGAACACTGAGAGTCCCCTTTTATCCCTCGTGCACAGAGATTTTTCTTAACCGCAATACACCCAGTAATTAATTGCCAAAGAAAATGTTTGATTTTCGGGGGACATCGGATTTTCCAACAATGGGCCTTTAAATCCAAAACCGTGGGTCCAATAAATACCGGAGTGTCTCTTGTGTCTGGGTAAGTCTGTTCCACTTGATAGCCAGATTTCACTGTGTATTTCCCACTCTTAGTGAAGTGCCATTCGTCTCTATCTATAGTCCGTATCAAGCTTAAAGGTATACTTTCTATAATCTTCGCATCTTGGGGGTCAATCCACGCCCTAAGTAATTGTGAATTCCACGTTCTGGAATGTCCATTAATGAAAAAATCGACTGTAAGGTCCGGGGGACTGTTGTGATTAATTTGATTTGCTGGTCTCGTGCGATTGGTTGGGAGCCAAGGATCGTTCCATACTAAGATAGAGGAGCCTGATCCCACCCTTTTAATTAGTCATTTACTAACCAGAGATCTAGCAGAGATCATACTGCGCCATCCATAAGACGGGGAGTATGATCGGACAGGGTCCAGGGGTGACGCATTCCTGAAATACCGTCCCTTAAATACTTGAGCAAATAGAGTATCAGGGTGTTCAATCAACCACCATAACTGCTTTCCAAGCATTGCCGTATTAAAATCTGTGAGATCCTTAAAACCCAACCCACCTGCATCTTTAGGGTGGCATAGTTTATCCCATGACTTCCAATGCATACCTTTCGTATTCCCTCCTGAACTCCACCAAAATTGAGCCACTGCACTAGTGAGTTTCTTTGTTGTAGCCTTAGTCAGCCGGAAGCAGGACATTACATGGTTTGGCAGAGCCGTAATAACTGATTTGATAATCACCTCCTTTCCTCCCTTCGTGAAAAATTTAAAGGTCCATCCGTTAACTCTGTTACTTAATCTATCTTGAATGAACCCGAAAACCTGTGTTTTCGATCCACCCAAACATTCTGGCATTCCCAAATATGATCCCATACCTCCTAAGTTCTGAATACCCAGGGTATCTCTGATCTCTTGTCTTGTGTTTTCCTCAATCTTGAACCCAAACTGAATAGAAGATTTCTGAAAATTGATCAATTGACCTGACACCATCTCATATTCCTTCAAAATCCGTAGAATAGTCTGGCACTATGATTTATGTGCTTTACAGAAAAAAAGACTACCGTCCGCAAAGAGCAAATGGGATATTGGAGGACATGCTCTAGCCACCTTTATTCCTGTGAGAAGTTTCTCCATTTCTGCTTTCTTAATATTCGCTATCAGTGCCTATGTACATAAGATAAATAGATAAGGGGATAAGGGATCGCCCTGTCGCAGTCCCCGCTGTGGAACAATGTGCCCTTTAGGTTGACCATTTAGCAATACCCGGTACTGAACCGAGGTGATACATTCCATCATCAATTGTACCCAGTGAGTGGCAAAGCCCATTCTATCAAGTAATGCCTGAATAAAACCCCATTCAACCCGATCATATGCTTTACTCATATCTGTCTTACTTGCCATTAACTTATTTTGGCATGATTTATTTTCTCGTAATCCATGGAAAATTTCCTGAGCAATGGGAATGTTATCCGATATCAACCTGCCAGCCACAAAGGCCAATGCAATGGGAATGTTATCCGATATCTTTGGCACAATACTTTGAAATAATTTTATATCCTACATTGCATAAGCTTATAGGTCGCAATTCCGTCATCCTTGTTGGCCTCTCTGTCTTTTGGATTACACAGATATTCGTTATATTTAATGTCGCATCCATTTTTCCAGTCAACAAAAACCTATTAACCAGCTCCAGCACATCCTTCTTGATAATATGCCATGAATGCTGGAAAAAAAGCGCTGTCATCCCATCGGGTCCCGGAGATTTTTCTGGGTGAATCATAAATAAAGCATGTTTAACTTCTTCCTCAGTAGTGGTTGTAATAACCTCTGATTCATTTGATGAGTAATGCTTGGGGTAACTGCATTGAGGAAACCGGCAAAATCCGAAGGATTCGTAGATTTAAACAACTTCCCAAAGTAGTCCTCTGCCACTTTCTCTACCCCTATGTCCTATGTAGTCCACTTCCCCTCCTCATCATATAACCCAACTATTCGGTTCCTTGTTTGGCATTGTTTTGTCATCGCATGGTAAAATTTGGTATTAAGATCTCCTGAGGTATGCCACATTGTTCTACTTTTTTGGTACCAGTACTCCTCTTCGTCCTTATATACTTCTTGTAATTTCCTAGAAGCCTCCAAAATATCCTCTTGCGATCAACAATTATCCATTTGAATCTCCTCCAAAGCCTGCTGGAGGTCATTAATTTTCTCCTTCCCATATGGAGGATTGTTTTTCCGCCAACGAGCAATTTCGTGTCTGCAACTGCTGATTTTGGCTGCGAAGTCTCCCTCCATCCCCAAAGTCGAAGTGCCCCAACCCCTGCTAACTGCTTCTGTAAAACCCTCTTTCCCAATCCATCTCTTATCAAAACGAAAGGAGCGTCCTCGTCGTGATATAAATTTTTCCTCAATCGTGGCCACTATAGGCCTATGATCTGACCCAATCATTCCCATATACTATGTAGACAAACATGGGAATAACGAATGCCAGTCTTCATTGGCCAATGCTCTATCTAATCTGCAACGGATCATTTCTTTTCCTCTCCGTCCTTGCAACGACATTTTATTACCCTAGGTGGGAATTCCAGCAGACCACTATTTCTAATCATATTATTAAAAGGTAAGAAAGATTCTGCACTCCTCAGTGGACCTCCCTGTTTTTCGTGATTACCAGTTATCTCGTTCAAGTCACCAATTATAAACCATGGAACTGATCTTGCAATTCCGTATCTTGTCAGTCTTTCCCAGACGTGATCTCTCAATTTTCGTATTGGGTCTCCATAAACAAATGTCATGAAAACTTTTTTCCCTAATGCCACCGCTTCTATATCAATCATTCGGTTATTAGAGAAAAGAACTTGAACTTTATGATCGTTATTATGAAAAAGAGCTAACCCCCCACTTGAGCCATATGGGTCCACTGTGACCAAATGATAATATCCAAAATGCAGTTGAAACCCTTGCACAAAACCAAACTCTTGTTTTGTTTCAGATAAAAACAAAAAGTCTGGTCTATGTTTATGCCAAATTTCCCTAAGATAGTATATTGTTTCCTTGCTTCCCATGCCTCTGCAATTCCAACTTAAGACTTTCATTATATTTTAACCTGAACCTTAACTGACACCCTCTAGTTTGATGATACCCTTATGAAAATCCTAGCAATTCCTATCCGGAGAATATGTAGACACAGAAGTAATATGTCCTGCCTATGTATCCTGCTCTTGTCCTGAACATGAGCTATATATAAACCCCACGTAAACCCCCGGAGTAATCTTACTTGGCCAGGCACTGAGTACTGTGGTTGACACAACCTAGTGTCCTTTATCACCGGATTACCGATTCCAATACTGTGCAACACCCCCTCCCAGCGAGGTCTCCTGGTCCATTCCACGTATATAGAACTCCAATCTCGAAACAGCGATGCAAGCTGCCAACTCCACCAAGGACTAGACAGAGTAACCATGCTCTCATGTTTAAGAATATAAAACCAAACCTCCATAACCTTACGAAAAGACCATGAGACACTACTGTCCATCCAGTAAACCCCACCTATAAATCGGAGCAGAAAACCACCATAGTCCGTATGAACAAAGGTGGGGATGATGCTAACACAAACCAAAATTACTGTCCACCAATTCAACA
Source organism: Moricandia arvensis (assembly GCA_905132765.1). NCBI lineage: Eukaryota > Viridiplantae > Streptophyta > Magnoliopsida > Brassicales > Brassicaceae > Moricandia > Moricandia arvensis. The sequence goes on from CAJHQP010001059.1 coordinate 59,897, forward strand.
TCAGAGTATAGTTTTTGCTGTAGATTTTACAGTACTCTCCACAAATTAAAGTAAACCACCATGATAAAACCGAAATAATATAATTAATCCAATAAACGCCTAGAAGGCCAACCATAGAGAGCCAGTACATAAAGCAAACACCAAAACGGACCAAGATAAATGCAGAAACAGAACAAAAGCCAATGCACATCGAGCTTATTAAGACCGGAAAACAGAGAAACACCCTCACCTCTACCCAACCATACGAACAACTCTTCCTCAGTAGAAATACTTGATTCATAAATATTAATGTTTTAGTAAAGGAGCAGGAGGGTGTGATGTCCCCTTCTCCTCCACCGGCTTGCTGTGATCGCCTTGCTTGGTACTTATCTTAGAGGGGAAACGCTTACGGGGTGAAATGAGTGCCTGAACCATTCTCATTTTGGTAGTGCCTCCAGTGGATAGAGCCGGACGAAACAACCTCTTGTGCGCCCCATTTTCCTCCCCCTTCCTCAACAGTCCCCTCGATCCCTTTCTTGCCCTCGGCCTGATCATCCCCATTGGCGGCAGCCTCCACTCCCTCGATCACTTGATCATCCTCCTGCATCTCCACTTCTGTCATCAATATGCCCTGAGATACCTCCTCCTCCATAACCCCACTCTCCATAGCGGAACCTGCTAAATTATCTGATTCCATTGCGTTTCCCACTGTTACCTCTTGGGTATTGAGCAGCTCGGCTAAGAATTGGGAAGAAGGCACTTGTGGTGCTCTCAGCTCCTCATATCCCACCATCCTCTGTTCCTCTGGTTGGATTTCTCCCTCCTCCTCAACTGTCCCTCTCCCTACAATCTTGAAACTGCCTTCGTTGCTCACCTCCCGAGAGACTCTTTCTTTGTTATCCAAGTAACTCCCTCTTGGCTCCCTTCTTCTGTTGCTTATGTTCCTCCCTTCTTCTTCCTCCCGTCTGTGATGTTCCCTATGCGTACCGGACCTTTGACCCTCCCTTCCCACAACCCTTGTCCACTTTGTCTCCGCCTCCTCACACAGTTTCCCTTTTCCCTTTCCCTGGTACTCTCTAGTCTCCCGGTCACTATTCGGGTATCCCCCATTCCCCTGAACCACTACTCCTTTGTAACTCCTAGCCCTGTCCTCCTCTCGTTCTCCGGTAAACCGATCTCCCAACACATTTCGATTGTCCCTTTTCTTCTCAGGAGTCTTCTTCCTCATAGGACACTTTGCATCTTTATGACAGAGACTGGAACAGACCTGGCAATATCCAAAAAGCTTTTCATATCGTAGAGATACTAAGGCTTCCTCCCCCTCATGAAACTCACCTCTTGTGAAGTCCACAGTCGTTTCAAATATCAGCTCCTTTAACCCATCCACCAGTACATGTATCCTACCATAGTCCAAATCAACCTCCAATATTCTACCTATAGCCTCTCCTATGCTTTCGAAGGTAGGAACCGCCCAAAATTCTAGGGGGACACCTAAAACATGAATCCAGAAAGGTATTTCCGACGGGTAAGACTGAGCTTTCCGTGGTTGCCAACGGGCCAATGCAATCATCCAGTAATCAAAATGAAAAGGTTGAAGCTGTAGTACCGAATCAATGTCTTCTTCAGCGTCAAAATCGAACTGAAATTTGCCCAGACCCAAGTCTGCCCCTTAAACTCGATCCTCTATCTTCCGTATCTTAGGGAGCATCACAAGCAACGCCTTGATATCCTGCTTCTCCGGCTTCATACATCTCCCCACAAGAGTCTTTGAGTAACTCTGGATAAGAGCTGAGTTATCGAAATGTGGCACTGATATCTTCAATCTCTTCCGGTTACCATCTCCATTCTTCCCGTCTCCCCCCCCTGCACTTAATAAATGGCTCTGTGACATCGAAACCAAATAATAAAGCAGCTCTGTGAATATCGTGTAGAAGGGAAAGAACTGCTTCAGAATGAAGGTGGGAAGAGAACTGAATGCAAAAGCTCCTTTATAAAGAAAGCCATGAGTTGTATTCCCAAGCCAAATCTTTTCGACATCAATCCAAAATATCCGGTAGTTAAAGCCAAGATTATCCCAAATATACAACTTTTCTAAGCACCTTCCATAGCTTCGAGTGCAAATCCAATCTTTCCAAATCATGACAACCAGGTTCCTTATGCTTATTCCCCATATTTCCTTAAAAAATACAATGATCTACAATGACTGTATGAGAAAGATTTGTACCTGTGAACAGATTGGCATACGTCTTGATGAGGACGAAATCCCAGATCAATTCCGGCCATACGTAATCTGTTTGCCACCTTCGAGATTCCAACCTTCCTTTATGTAATCCATCGTATCCCAGGACAAAAGATACCCGATTTCGCGGATCTGACCATTGATCCCAACTCTCCCCACAATCCTCCGTGTAATGACCTCCATCCCCAAACGATGTTTCCCTCAATGATGTTTCCCCCCCCCCAAGAACCCATATCCACCATTCAACCATCAAAACCCTAGATCGTTATTCGAGTCACCATCGCCATCGCTGTATCACTCTCATAACAGTGGATTTTAAAAACAGAATCTAAATCATTTATTGAATAACAATAGATTTTAAAATAAAATTTATAATCATCGTTCGAATAACACTAGATTGTGTTTGGATTTGAACTCTATTAAAATACATCATTGAATAAAACCACCTTAATTACTTTCAGATGTGTAATCTACATCCATGTAATTTTATATGTACTATTAAGCCTAAAGATGAATTAACAAAAAAGAAACTAAAAAGAAAGAAAGAAAAGCCTGTACAGGTATCAAGCTATATTGATGCTTGCGTATGTAGTGAAACAAATGTCAAAATTGGGCAAGTGTTTTAAAATATAAACCATCTCATGCATATGTATGTTGTTAAGACTTGTGATCCAAGGTCCTTTTCCATTTATTTGCCTCCATTCATATGTTTTCTTATTTTACATACAAATACAGAAAACAACAGGTTGATGGAATAACCAAATGTGTTAGAAATAGAAATATAACATATTTCTCTGCTTTTAAAACGAACTAGCAAACTGTCGACTTGGAGTTACCGAGTTAGTTTGATATAATATTAAAAATTAAGTAAATATAATTATCTATTTTTACTACTATTTTTGAAGTGATTTTTTTTTTCATTCGAGGTGTCAACTTAAAAACGAAAGCATATAATATTGATTATAACTTTAATAAATAAAGTATGTCAATTAGCTAAAATAAATTTAAAATTTATTTGATTAGATAAGTTATTAAATTAATAACAATAAGAACTATAAAAAAATCTAATATATATATAATTTTGTAAAGATAATTCATATATATATGTACATTATGTTGTTATCCAAAAAAATTCTCTTAATAAATTGTTAAAAATAAAGTTCAAAGATTCGAAAAAGAAAACACATTGCTAAATTTTAATCAAGTAAATTTTAAATTATATATAATTGAAAGTAAAATATATATTATAGTGACCATATTGTACAAAAAAAAATCTTCAAAAAATATTAATACACAAAAATTATCATATGCAAACATAAATAATAATTTATCATTAGCTTCTCTGCGATGATGTTTGGGGATCTTTTGCTTCCTCATGGAGTGTCCCTCAACTTCTCTATCAAGATCCATTAGTTTCAGACTTGTCAGTATTCTGTTCTGAAATCGTTATAGTTGGACGCACAATCAAATTCGTAGTGATGTTTGGCAGTCGAGTCGGCTTTCTCATCTGTCGATCGATGCTCAGGTCGCATTGTCGATCGATACCACTATCTTTCTGTCGGTCGATTGTCTCATGATTGTGTCGATCGACGTTATTTGATTCACACGAAGCTACTGATACTGCAGGAATCGTTGTCGATCAATGCTCATTGCTTGGTGTCAATCGACACCAATGCGAACTGCCGAATGACATGGAACTTTCCACACGAGAATCCCCTTCTTGGAGCTTTTCCCTCTTAATTTCCTGCTAAAAACATCGTTAATCAATGCATTGACGTGGTGCTTCTGTCCAGCCTCTATTTTCTTATTGATCAGGTTCTCATGCTTCCTAATGGTTTCACTTGTTTGCAGCACCTGATTCTTCAGCTTCTTCACATGGGTGTTGAGATTTTCGAACTTGTTGTTGAGGTTTAGGTACAACCCATCTATCTTTCCATCGAAATCCACAGTCATCTTCTGTTGTCCCTCTAAAACTCTGTCAACCATTGCTTCGATATTGCTTTCTGGAGTTTATGGAGGAGGATTCTGGTAGTAAGAAGATCCATAAATTATGTTGTTGCTGAAGGGTTTTCGTTGTGAACCCTGACTAAAGCTACTCTTTTGACCATTTCCATAGGAATTCCTGTTGAAACATGGATTCCCTTGTCTCTAGAAACCATTCCCATCCATGTAGTTCACATCCTCTTCTTCAATCTCATCATCTCATGATTCTATTGCTTCTACTTCTGCAAAAGTGACCTGCTTCCCGAGGAATTTTTGAACACTATCCAATTTTTCCTTGACCTCTTCAATATGATCCTTGCTCAGAGCTGGAGTTGATTTCTTCCTTTCAAAGTCCGTGTTCTTGGTGCTGCTACTGGATGCCAAATTCTCAATCAATCTTGTAGCTTCTTCAGGGTTCCTGGTGCTGAAATTTCTCTCACTAGCTATCTCTAAAGCCATCTGATACTACAATCCAATACTTATAAAGAAAGTGCTGAGAAGTTGCACTTCGTTGAACCTGTGGTACGGACAATCTCTCTTGTATGATTTGAATCTGATTTAGGTGTTTCTGAAAGATTCTAAAGGGTCTTGTGAAAAAGTAGCAATCTTGCTCCTCGGATCTTCTGCTCTTGCAACATCAAAGAAGTTATGCAAGAAGGCGTTTTTGATGTCAGTCCATAATGTCAGGGATCCTGGTGGTAACTGCTTAAGCCAATATGAAGCTTCTCCAACAAGTGAGTACTTGAAAAGCTTACAAAAGAGATTGTCTTTGGGAACTCCATTGGCTTTGATAGCAGTCACTAGATCCTCAAATCGCTCCAGATGATCCATAGGGTGCTCATGTCGCAACCTATGATAAGGTGGGTGTGCTACAAGTACGAAGAAAGCGGGCTTGATTTCAAAATCGTTTCCCTGAAAAGCTGGAGGACGAATGTCGGATCTGTTGGTGTACAACTGGTCTGGACGGTTGTAGTCAGCCAGTGTTCTCTGAGCAGCTTGGGCACTAGATTCTGGCTGAGCTGCTGCAGCGTCTGATTCTGCTTATGTATCAGGGATTATGGTCCCTTGATCTTCTATCTTTTGACCTTCTGCATTACGCAAATGACCATCGAGGTCATGCAGATTACATTCTCATTCCGAGTCAATATTAAAGTCCCAACCATCTGAACTCGTCTGCTTCTTTCGATCGATGCGGGTAAGTTACTTTCAATCGGTGATATGTGATCAATGTCTGTCGATGCTCGAGTTCTGATGCCGGTCGATGTTATCCGTAAAGAAGTGTTGGTCGACGCTGTGTATGTGCTGTTAATCGATGCTTGTTATCTTTCTTTGCGGATTGTACGTTCGAGTTTGTCAGGGTCAGAGAATAACAATTCTTGTCCTTTATTGTGTATGGTGCGTCTTTGCATGCACCTGGAAAACAAAGAAAAAGAAAAATTAGTTACCTGAAAAGTAGTAACAAATCTAGACTAATCCTAGAAATGAAATCTAATGGCGATCAATGCTCCCTAGCAACGGCGCCAAATTTGACATGGTATGTTTTATTGTTATAGCAAAGTATAAATATCCTTAACAATTAACTATCAAATTAACCCCAATCTTAACACACAAATAATACTCTTGCCAAGAGAGATCATGTGTAGTACTTAGGGATCGATTCTATAGAGAGCAATGGCACACAATAGATTTCTTATTTCTAAAGACTAAGCTAGGAATATATATATATATATATATATATATATATATAAGTGGTGAACGATTAATTAAAGAAATATTCCTTATCAAGAAGTAAGGATGCAATATGGAAATATGCTAATAATACAAATATAGAAATATTCTAATAATGCAAATATGGAAACATGCAAATAAAATAACTCGATGTTGATGTAAATATGCTAGATCTAGGGTTTAAAGCCGAATTGACTATATGGAATAGGAAACACGAAAATATAAATATTCTAGAACTCAAATATTAACTATTATGACCCTTTTAACTCCAACTCTCGTATGCGAGCAAAAGGAAAGATCATCGATCGACGGCTAAGGCATGAAGTCGATCGACTGTGAAATCGGAAGGAAGCGTGAACGAGACTTGATAAGTCCACCAGACTTATTAGACCAGCTCTCGCATGACCCTAACAGCCTAGTTCAATGGAGTATATTCTGGCACAAAACCTACTCTCGTAGTCGTTCATGTCCTACTTTTGAGATCCTAGTTAGCTACTATACAATGCAAGCATGAAGCACAACTCAATTGATGGATATTAACTTAACCTAACAATCCTACTTTTGGGCTAATCCATGATTGCTATCATTCAACCCTAAATCTAGTTGATAACTACTCAGGCATAATTAAAGTAAGAAAAATAGTTTGAATATAATGCATAAATAAAATAATGGGGTTCCAATACAAATCTCCCTAAGGAGTTGTGAATCTTCTCCCCTAAAAACCTAAAAATATAGATAGAATAAAGCTTTGTAAGTCTGTTAAGCGTAGCCATCAACAATGGCTTAGAAACACATAAATAGGGTATTAATTCGTCCAAGGGCATTCTCATCACTTGTCTCAAACTTGGCTTTAAACCGGCTGTATGCGTATTGGATGTCGATCGATGAGAAGTGTGCAGCATCGATCAACCTTGGTCTTTTAACATCGGTCGACTCCAAGGTTGTGTCGTTGATCAACAACAGTTTTGTACTTCGACTCCTCAAATGGTCAGCTATGAATTCTTCTCCTCTAAATGCTCCAAAAGTTCCAAGTATCTCCATATATCTCCAAAACGTTCATGGACCTGTAAATTCTCCAAAACATAGCTTAGACACACATAATATACCCTAAATAAAGCCTACAACTTGGCCTAAAACTAGTAATAAATAGGCTATATTAGCTATTTTGGTGACAAATACTTAAAAAATACTATTTAAGAAAATTTCCCTATAATATTGAAAAAATTACTTAGATAAATTCTAATTTTTAGTTAATTACTAGTTTAAATCTATATATCATATCTCAATATAAGTATATAAAGACCAAATAATCCCAACAATTCTTCTTTACTACAATATCACCATTATATTATCAATTTAATTCATTAACAAAGTTAAAAATAAAACATTCACAAAAAAAACAAAACATAGGGTTCATCGAAAAGAGATGTCACCGGCGGTTTTATCCTTTTCCACTGAGTAGCATTGAAACCACTGGTGTGAGGGATTTGATTTCTCTGGCGGGTGCTGGTAACCCTTCCTCCAACAAAACTCGACAAAGAATCGAGAGCCATCCATGATGGATATAAGTAAGGCTCGCTTTCAGGCTATAATAAAAATAGTCTTTTCCAACATAAGAGGGAGGAAATAAACAGTTAAAAATAAATAAAAAATTGAAATGAATTATCACTGATCCTCTGACTAAAAAGAATTTGAAATAAATAATTTAAAAAGATAACTCAATTATAGAACTTAAGCTTTAAAAGATGTTGTTAGACACATTTACTGACCCAACAAAATAGTGAGTTTGTCACATATACTAGCTGTAAATGCTCCAATAAGTATTATTGTCCCAAACGGACAATATTAAATTTTTAGTAAATTCGAGTCAAGTTTGGAACATGGTAGACATATTTGTTTCAAAGATAGATGATGAGAAAGATGATTATGAAACAAAATCTATTGAAAAATCTACACAATGAAATGATTGGTTAAATCTAAAAGAAGTAATAGACATAAATATAAACTCTTGTAAAAGAGAGAAGCATTTGGACCAATAGTCCATATATTAAATGGTATAAAATAAGTAAAATAGAAATGAGTCGCTGCACCAGAAAAATAATATGAAATTGATTATGAGGAGATATAGACTCATGTGATAGAAGCAGCTACTTTCAGTTCCCTTATTAATGAAGGAAGAACTTGAATTATATACTAAGAAACGATAATCCCTAAAAGATAAAATTTATGAAGAATTGATGATACCAAAATCATGTTCCTAAAACAATTAACCATTAGATCGAATTAAAACAATTCATTTATTAGAAAATATATTAAAAGGTTTGTATATGTTTGGTCCTGAGTTACCATACTTAAAAGTGTTATTTGAGAAATTCTTTACTTCATATGAAAATAAGAAAATCATAACAATAAATCATAAATAAATATGTGGTTAAGTTTATAGAATCTGTCAAATTGTAATACATCTGTTAGATTTTAACAAATATATGATCAAAGAATAAATAAATCTATCAAATTTAATTAAGCTGTCAAAATTAAGTAAATATGTGGCTAAAAATAATACATCCGTCAAATCGAAATTAAATCTGTCAAAAACAAGTAAAAATGTGGCTAATGGAAAAATAAATCTATCAAATCATATCTAAATTTGTTATAATAATATTCTACACAGAAGTAAGTTAGATCCAAAGTTGTATTTTTTCTGTTTTGTTATAATAATATTCTACACAGAAGTAAGTTAGATCCAAAGTTGTATTTTTTTTTTAATATTTCAGATATATGTGCCCCTCAATAGATATACAATAGGTTAGATTTAAGTATAATACAACTGGTAAAATGTATAACATAAAAACACAAACTATCGTATTTACTTACAGTTCCAAAGACTTTGAATGAAGCTGATAAAGGGGTTAAGGTGGATACTTAGTAATAATTAGTTGTTACTCGAGATTGTAGTATGTAATAGAATATTAGGATACATTTATTTAAGATTGTAGTATGTAGGGTTCATTTATTTTAAAAATCTTGCCACACTTAGGCAAGACTTAAGAGTGAGTAGTTATTAATATTATGTTGAAGGCAAATTTATTAAAGTGTATAGTTTTTTTTTTTAAATATTTCATCTAAAAGCAAATTGGTTCTGAACTTGTACTTTTGTTTTAATAATATTAAGATATAATAATATTTTATAAATTAAAGTATAATTTTTTTTATACTTTGGTGTGTATATATACTTTAATTTACTTTTTTTTGTCAGCACTTTAGAAACTATTAAACCAGTGAGATGTTTATAATTAAAAAAACTGTATAATTATATTTTTAAAGTTATAGTAAGATTTTGTTAGATGGCAATCTTAAAAAATCTATATAAATAGTTTTTTTAGTTATTTTATTTTTGAAATCTATAAATATTTAATTAGTAATTAAGGGGTTAGACGACATTTTAGGATGCATAATTAATATAAGAGTCTGAATTTAGTAATATCACAGGAGAAGTTAAAGTTAGATCCAAATAATGCTTCTGTTTTGATATTATAGATGGTTAAATTTTTAATTAAATACTAAGAATATTATTCTTTTGTATTACACATGTGGATAGTCAATCATTTTCATCTATTTCTGCTATTTGTTAATTGTTTAATTTGAAAAGTCCTGGTAGCGGGGGTAATTGTACGTCCACATGCATGGGACGAGAAGTGTCCTATGCCGCCACCTTCACAGGGTAAAGCTATGTCCAGTGTCCACATGCACATCTCGCAGGAACATCTGGATATACATGTCAACACTAGCACATGCAGAAGGAAGCTACATAGTTTAATAGTTAGTTTTCGTCTTTTGGCATAACGATTTACAATAGATATTTAAAAGTAGTCCCGCAAAACCTTGGTGCGTGGCGACTTGAAATCGTACGTGTTACCTCCAGAGACTTCAAGTAAGCTTACAAACTGAATTCGAACTGACAAGTAAGACGTTATGGTCATGATGTGCCCTCAGGATTCTTCACCCCTTGGTTCTCTTTAGTATATCGTGTCTTAATTGCTTGTTCCTTAAGGATACGGTTCAACTATAAATACGAAGACGCTAGGTGTCTAGTTTCTTAATTTCATTTTGCATGCCGCAAAGACTTTGAAGATAATGAATACAAGAGCTTTTGCAGTGTGGTGTGTTTTAGTAGCGGCTATCTTAGCCGCCACGGCGGTTGCTTCTGAAGATGCAAAACAAGGTTAGAGTCGTACACAATTGGCTCATTTCTTCTTTATGCGTCTCAATATGATATGTTTGACGATTTTTTTCTCACATTATAAAGCTGGTGCAAACCAAGTGGACTAGTCAAAGTCATCATGTAAGTTCGGGAATTGTGAACATGGTGGAGAGATTTCTTTCGAAGAAGCACATAACGCTAGGAATGAGCTCAACCAAGGTATAGGTGGTTTCGATGAAGTCATTGGCGGGAACGAGGATGAATCCAAATATAGCCAAGGTGGACAGAAGGGCGGTGGAGGCCAGGGTGGACAGAAGGGCGGTGGAGGCCAGGGTGGACAGAAGGGCGGTGGAGGCCAGGGTGGACAGAAGGGCGGTGGAGGCCAAGGTGGACAGAAGGGAGGCAGAGGAGGTGGCCAAGGTGGACAGAAGGGAGGCGGAGGAGGTGGCCAAGGAGGACAGAAGGGAGGCGGAGGAGGTGGCCAAGGAGGACAGAAGGGAGGCGGAGGAGGTGGCCAAGGTGGACAGAAGGGAGGCGGAGGAGGTGGCCAAGGTGGACAGAAGGGAGGCAGAGGAGGTGGCCAAGGTGGACAAAAGGGAGGCGGAGGAGGTGGCCAAGGTGGACAGAAGGGAGGCGGAGGAGGTGGCCAAGGTGGATACAAAGGTGGTGGTGGTAGCCAAGGGGGACAAGGTGGACACAAAGGAGGAGGCGGCAGTGGTGGCCAGGGAGGACACAAAGGAGGAGGAGGCGGTGGTGGTCACGGACAAGGAGGTAGAAGAGGTGGAGGTGGGGGTGGTAGTGGACGAGGCGGGGGCGGTGGAATGTAGATCTATCCGCCAATAAATAGCAAGTATTTTATCTTGGAGCGAAAGCTATTATGTATCTTAAACTAAAATAAAGTTATATGTTAAAGTGTGCACAACCTCATGTCGCCGACGCCACAAATGAATGTTTTATGTTTTCCTCAATGTATAAATACCACTATATTATTTATCCGCTACAAGCATGTTGCACACCGTATTTGTTTGTTGAGTCTGAGCTAGTACGGCGGGAAAGGTGGCTGAGCTTGATCTGTGGGTTTACTCGAAGGCGATTATATCACGTCGAAAGATGATAACGAAATGACTAAGAGTTGATTTATTTGATAAAACTGTTCAGAAATTACAAGTGAAAACTGATATAAAACCTAGTCCCCCTCTTTGTTTGCCCTTTGGTCCCCTTTATAATTGCTCTTCCAAAACTGGTTCGCCATAGACCATAAAGCTCGTGGGTCTAATTTGATTTGTTTGGGCCGAGTAAAATGGATTTCATTACTCGGCCTTCTTCTTGGACAATGCTGAGCCGACTAACGTCAAACTTGGCCATTATTTTGTCCGCATGGGATGTTGACGTGGAAAACCTTTTTGGCCGTGCATCTCAATCATGGGCTTTCAGGAGGGATGTAAATCTATCTCCAAGAGTAAGTTCCCTTCCAGTTCGTTCACGAAGACTGCTGCGGTTCTGGACGAATTTATCCGAATTGTTTTGGAGATTGTGATGCACGGCACGACCAACCGTTTTGGTTAGAAGTTGGTTCGCGCATTTTTTTTGGTTCGTCTCGGGAGGTGAGGTTGGCATGATCGACGAGAGGACGAAGGGATGCTTTCTGCGGGAATCGGAAGCGTCACGGGGAAGCGAGGTCGGTTGGTCTGGCCCATTTAGGGCCCAACTAGCCATGATGATTGCCCTAGATTCCCGTGCCCACCTTTTTCCTATAAATAGAACACTTTCGGAAATTTTCCTCATTTCTCTCCGCGTTTGCAGGTAACTTCCTTTCTCTCTCTAAATCTCCCTCTCTGTTTTATTCCGGTTAGATCCATCAGGTTCCGATGAGAAACCGCCCGACGCATAAGTTCACGGAGACCAAAAAAGGGAAAGCGATCGTGTCTCCCCTCGATCCTGATCCGAACCAGTCGGGCAACGCGACCCCATCGGAGGATGCAGGCCTCGCTCATCTGAACGACCTGAGAGACATCGATGGTCTTGATCTCTCCCAGCGTTTGTTGGTCGCCGACTCCGAGAGACAATTTCGGGAGGAAAATGGCGGCCAAACAGTGTCTGAAGATGCTTCGGGGGTCGCCAGCGGGGAAAGTTGTGAATCGTCGGGGTGAACCAGTGACAGGGTCTCCGCATGGGTCCACTTTTGTGGTCCTCGTATCGAAGTGAGCAAGAAACCCTTGATTCTTCCGGAAGATGGCAAGGTTTACCCGATCAAATATCACGAGATCGGGACCTTCGACCGCCTCCCCGCTCTGGATTCTAGTCTTCTGCGTCTGTCCAAGGTTGTCGGGCAAGACTGGGAGGACGTTAAGAGCACTTGGTCCTCATATGGAAGTGTTAGCACCCTACTCAGGGGGTGTGGTGGAAGTGGCGTGACGTTCATGATTTTGAATGTTGACCAGAGGCCCGGGAGCTTGCCAGTGGGGTACCAATGCGTGTACGAGTCCTTCTTCCAGAAGGACATCAAGCTCTGGTTCCCAATTCCCCGGCTCATTACTTCCTACTGCTTTCGTCGGGGTGGGGGGGGGTTGCTATCACCCAGATGACGTCGACGACCTGGCGTATCGCTGTCACGCTTATGGTGATAGCCGCTGGAGTTGATGTTCCTATGAGCGTGAGGGTGTTCGAGGAACTGACCATGACCTCGGCCCAACCGAGCGGCCTGTTTGCTCTTCGGATGAGGCCCGGACTTCACGTTTTGACCGGCCATCTGAACAAAACGCTGGACTGGGACTGTTTCTACTTTTATGTGAAGTGCGATGAATTCACCTTCGAAGAGCCACCGAGCAACGACTACCACTTTTTATGGAATCATAGGCTTGGTAGATCCTCTTGTGTTCAAACTTTTTGATTGCTACCTTTGTTGTTTTATTATTGCAGTTACTCACCCGAACACAATAGCGTACCCGGAGAACTTTTCGAGGATGCTTTGAAGATCCCCGCCTTGAGCCAGGAGAAGTGGGGAAGATTCATCTTTGCTCGCATACGCAGCAATCACGACCGTATTGCAAAAGGTTCCCCGTCATCCATTTGCCTCTTCTTTCTAATTTCCTCATCTCTGACTCTCAACTCATGGTGTATGATGCAGCTAGTTGGGCCTCTAATATTTCGTGCAAGGAAACATCCGGTCCAAGGCTCAGGTTGAAACCAGCGAAGACAGCCGCGAAGAAGAGAGCGATGAGCGATCTTCCAAATGTTAGCTCGCTACTTGTTAGTGGGTTAGAAAACATCGGCTTGAGGGGCGTGAATCCTATGAACGCGCTCGATTCCCTTGATGCACAGATGTTTATCCTCCCCGAGGGAGCTACCACCACTGGAGCCCGACTGCTGGTCCTTCCAAACCTTCTAACAAGAGGAAGAAGTCTAAATCGTCCAAAGTGTTTCGGAGTGAAGGGAACCGTGAATTGTCGGTCACAGTTGAAGATGTTGTCAGCCTAGAGCAGTCTTCCAATCCTTACGACGATGGGCAACCTTTAAAGAGGAGGTAGAAGTAAAAGGGTTCCTCGGAAAAGCCAGTCGAGCCTGGTCATTCGGGTGTCATGTCAGATCAGGTCGAGGCTGAGTCGGTACGAAGAAGAAGAAGAAGAGGTCTAGGGAGGAACCTTCCGGGGCCGACCAAACGGGGGTGGAGATGCGCGAAGAAAGAGCTGGTCCTGGTGGCGGGGAAACCACGAAGGCCACTGAATCGCCCTCGCGCCCGAATGGAACCAGCTATGACATCGATTCCTCCCCCATAGAGAAATGTCTACCGATTACCGTTAATGTTATTCCCAAGTTGGCCAAAAAGGCGGTTGAGAGTGGACGCGTCTTGCTATGCAGATTGGAGGGCCCAACGGTCCCGCATAAGGTGGATTTCCATTATGCGAGTGCGCCCACTACACTTCTGAATGATCCTCGTGCTTGTTCTGAGCTACTTTGTCAGCTCAAAGGAGGGCTACGGGACATGCCTCCAGTCGAAGACCTATATTTCTCCAGTCTCTATGTCGACGCCACGCGCAACTCGCTGTTGGTAAGCCTCCCTCATCCTTGATTATTTGCTCGCTGCCCTGAGGATCTTGCTCTGACGATTTTCATTTTGCTCGTAGTCCGAAAGCCGTTGGAATTTGATCGTGAGCGAATATGACAGAGCCCTGAAGAAGACGGCTTTGAGGTTAGGCGCGGCTGAGAAGGACTTGGCAGCCAAAATTGACTACATTAGGGAGAAAAAGAAAGAATTCCTCGATACAGCGAAGAAGGCCGCAAAGGAAAGAGATAGCTGGGCTCCTCGCCAACGGGCCGCAAGGAAGAAAGTCGAGGGCTTCGCCACCGAACTCGAGTAGGTTCATGCTCGGCTTGCTGAGGCGGAGAGAGATTGGGCCACTGCGGTCCCAAAGAAGGAGGCGGCGGTTTTGGAGAGGAACGCCGCGATTGCTAAGAAGATGGCAATGGCCGCTGACAAGGAGAAGGAGGCTGACCGACTAAAGAGTCAAGGATCCATGAGGTTACCCAGGAACGATCGAGAGTGGAGACTGCAATGGCCGCAAAGGCCGCGAAATGCTTCGAAGGGATTCGGGAATACATTGTCAGGGGGGAGGCTTACGAAGAGAAGAGGAGTGCGCTTGGCCAGGCTCGGGACGTGAGGGACAACTTGAGGGACATGAGGGAGCAAAAGGTTCTGGTGGTCGTGGATGCGGTAATCAACTTTTTGAATGAACGAGAAGCCGAATTCCAGAAGGAGGCTGATGCGGCGGAAGATATCCCTGAGGAATTTCTCGGGTTATCCCCATTGAACCTGCCTGCACTGTTCGTGATTGCTCGCCCTTTCTCCGGTCTTGATCAATTTGGGCCGAACAGAGACTTGATCGATTCGGTTACGGCGACTTCTATGCAAACTCTGATTCATTCTCATAGTGGAAGTTCCCACGACGATCAGGAGCCACTTGGTGCGACCAACGTTGGTCATGATCGAGCCCAGAAAGATTGCCTGAGTTCTGCCAATTTCAACGGTTCTGGCGAGCTAATTCGGGGTGCTGGCGACCAGCAAGCCGAGGAACCGGCAGTGAATCGCGAAGGCGGAGAAACCGTGGGGTAGACTCATCTGTTGTTTTATTATCTTAGGATTTCCTGCCATGAATTTTATCGGCTTACCCGTTTCGACGGGCGTATGTTGTAAGACCTCGATTTTTCGTCTGCTTGCTATATTAAATTGTGATATTTCGGATTATTGTCCGCTTGGTTGTACCTTAGTCAATTTAATCGTAGTTTTATCACTCGATAATAAATTGTGACATTTGGCATTCGATCCGCACGGTTGTGCCTCAATCAATTTAAACGTTATAATAGTACGTTTTGTTCGCTTATTGCTGCGACTCACGCTTTTATTAATCTCGAAGTGATCCTGGTGAGCTTTTAGGTCGGCCAAACCGTTCTCGGGAATCATCGGATGATAAAGACCCAGTAGATAGATCAGTCGGTCCATCCACAGTCGGTTCGACTTTTAACCGCGAGGTGGTGGTCGAGTATTTGATCAGGATATGACTGGCTCTGGTCACCCGCTTAGGTCGAACCGGCCGATTGCTTAGTGTGCAGGCTCGTGACCTAAGCGGGAATAATCACCCTCGAGTTCTGGTCAAAAAAGGTTTTTTTTATTGTATTGTGGCTGAACCTTCTTTCGGGATGCCTACGTATCCTCTCGAGAGGAATCAAGCCTTTTGTAGTTCTTTTAGTCTCCTGAGCAAAAGTGACCGGTATCATTTGCTCGGATTTTTTTTTGACGACGTCCATCATTTACTCGCAGAGGGGTGCTCTGTAGTAGCTTGGTTATGGTATTTGCGCTAATTGGAGGAGTTCCATGAACGAGGTATTGGCTCACCGTAGGAAGTCTCAAGACGGTAGACACCGGGCTTGACGACTTCAATTATCTTGTAAGGTCCCTCCCATTTGGTGCCGAGTTTGCCCGCTCCCCATTCTTTGGTGTTTTCATAGACCTTTCGGAGTACGAGGTCATGTAGGCGCACTGGCCGAGCTCGGACTTTCTTGTTGTAGTATCTCTCGGCCAGGTATGGGTAATTCTAGATGCGTAGCAAAGCCTGATCGCGTCGTTCCTCGATCATGTCCAAAGCATCAAGCAACATTTCTTCGTTTAGCTTGCAGTGTAGTGGCATTTTTGCTCGGCTTAAACTGGTGACATTGACCTTAGCTGGTGCCATTTCTTCAATTCCGTAAGCAAGGGAGAAATGGGTTTTCCCTGTGGCGCACCACGACGTTGTTCGATGGGACAAGAGGACCCATCCAGCTTGTCTGCCTAATGCCCCTTCTTCAAATCCAAACGTTTTTTGATTCCATCTATTAGGGTCTTGTTGGTCGACTCGGCTTGTCAGTTGCCCTGCAGGTATCGCAGTGAACACGTGTTTAGTCGAATTTTCTAGTTATCACAAAAACAGCGGAAGTTGTTCGAGATAAACTGAGATCCATTGTCCGTTACGATCTCGTAGGGGAGGCCGTGTCGGCATATAATATACTTCAAATCGATGTTCTGCACCTCCTTGTCCGTGATTTGGAAAAACGCCTTCGCCTCCACCCATTTGGTGAAGTAATTGGTCAATACGAGCAAGAATCATCGTTGCCGAGAGCTGGGTAGGGGTCCGACGATATCCATTCCCCAATGCATGAAGGGGTAAGGCGCCGTGGCTGTTTGCAGTAGCTTGGTTGGACTGTTTATTTTGGGTGCGTGCCATTGGCACTTGTTGCATTGGCGTGCATGAGTCTCACAATCACTGACCATTGTTGGCCAGTAATAGCCAAGGCTCTTTGCTTTGAGCGCCAGTGCTCGCCCTCTAGAGTGGTTGCTGCCGCCGATGCAAATGAGTAGGACTTTATTTGCTGTCCAAATAGATATCTTCGCCGCCGATGAAAATGAGTAGGACTTTATTTGCTGTCCATCGGTAAAGCTTGCCATCTGCCAGAACGTAATTTATGCTTAGCTTTGAGACGTCGGGCCTCCCATTTGTCCGATGACAGGGTTCCGTTGGCCAAGAAGCTGATGAATGGGACTCGCCAATCATTGCCGGGCTGCCTGGGTAGTAGGGTTGACGAATTGGTAGCCATCACGACCGGATCTGCTATACCCTCTTGCTCGAGATTGTTGTTGATGCTCGGATAGTCGATGTGGTGAATCGGTATAGTTCTTTTTACCCTGTCCCATAGTTTGCTCCCCAATGCTGCAAGTGCGTCTGCACAATCATTTTCCCCACGAGGCACTTTGTTGAGGGTGAAGTACTCGAATGCCTCCGCTAGTCGCTTGACCAGCTGTAGATAAGCGTCCATCTGATCGTTCTTGGCGCATACTCCCCGTTCAATTGATTGGCGACTAGTTGGGAATCACAATAAGCGTCGATTCTTTTTTCCCCGATGGCTTTTGCCAATCTGATGCCTGCGATGAGGGACTCGTACTCGGCGTCGTTATTTGACCCGCCGGTGGGAGACTGAAGCTGGACCCCAGCACCGGATCCCTTGCTCGTGGATGAGCCGTCTACGTGGAGATTCTCTTTGCTGGTCGGAAGGATTAAATCCTGCTCGAGTTCGGGAATGAGCTCGACCAGGAAATCTGCGAGGACCTGGGACTTGGCGGCGGGTCTGCTTTTGTACGTGATATCATGCTCACTTAGCTCGACGGCCCATTTCGACAACCTACCAGACTGATTCGTATTATGCATGTGCAAAGGCTGATTGGTGAGGACGACAATTGAATGTAACTGGAAATAGGGCCGAAGCTTCCTCGCCGAAGTGATCATTGCGAGAGCCATTTTTTCCAGGGTTGACTAGTGAGTTTTGGCGTCGGCCATCCGTTTACTCGTATAGAAAATCGGCTTTTGCTTGCCTCTATCTTCCTTAATCAAGGCGCTGCTTATCGCTGTGGAGGATATGGCGATGTAAAGGTACATGGTATCTCCCTCCTCTGTCTTGGATAGAACCAGCGGGGTCGTTAAGTACGCCATGAGCTGTCCGAATGCTTCTTCGTATTTTTTTGTCCTAGACAAATTTCCTATTCCCACAGAGCAGATCGTAGAAGGGAGACATTTGTCTGTCGACCAGGAGATGAACATGTTCAAAGCCGCAATACGGCCGGTAAGCAATTGGACCTCTCTGCTATTCTTCGGACTTGGGAGTTCGAGGATGGTTGTAATCTGCTTAGGGTCAGCTTCTATCCCTCGCTGGGTGACACTATATCCGAGGAATTTGCCTGACATTACCCCAAATGTGCACTTGGCTGGGTTGAGCTTGATCTCGTAATTGTTCAGTATGGAAAAACACTATCAGAGGTGTTTTATATGGCCGCCCACACATAATGATTTGACGAGCAAATCGTCAATATAAACTTCCATAGTTTTGTCGAGCTGCTCGGCGAACATTTTGTACACGAGTTTTTGGTACGTAGCGGCCGCGTTCTTGAGGCTGAAAGGCATGACCCTGTAGCAGTAGATCTCGCGATCAGTGATGAAGGCAGACTTTTCTCTGTCATCAGGGTACATCATTATTTGGTTGTAGCTAGAAAACGCGTCCATGAAGCTAAGGAGTTCGTTACCCGCCGTTGATTCCACCAATCAGTCAATGTGCGGCAAGGGAAAGCTTTCCTTTGGGCAAGCCCTATACAGGTCGGTAAAATCTACGCAAACTCGCCACTTTCCGTTTTTTTGACGACGATCAGATTGGCAATCCATTCGGGGTACCGAACCTCAGAGACTGATCGTACGTCTATGAGGCGTTCAAACTCGTCGTTCACTGCTTTTGCTCTTTCTGGACCGAGCTTTCGTCTCTTTTTCCGGACTGGTTTGTAGGTCGGATCGACATTCAATTCATGGGTCATGATATCTGGATCTATCCCTTTCATGTCAGTCGTTGTCCAAGTGAAAGTAGCGTTGTTCTCTGCTAAGAAAGTGACGATCTGGTTGTGACGATCATTTGTAAGATAGGCGCCGACGTGAACCACCTTAGCAGGATTGTTGGGGTCGATATTGACATCGAGGATATCTTCCTTGAGTGGGTAAATTTTCTCGATCGGTTTGGCGATCGTGTTTACATGGGAATCGGTTTGGCGAGCCTTGATTTCGTTCACGAGTAGGTCTCTTGCTGCCTGTTGGTCACCACGCATTGTGAGGATTCGTCCGTTTCTACTCCTTGTAAAGATTCAAGTTCGCCAACATCAACATTCGCCTCAGGGGACCCATTAAAACCGGTGAGCGTGCGCACGGACGGTTTGATGATGCTTGGGTCGAGTTTCATCTTAAGGATCGTGCTCTTGAAAATGAGATCAACTGAACTTCCAGTGTCGGTCTTCTTTCGCCACGGCATAGACGATAGTCTAGTTTTTATCCGACTTTGCAAGCAGAGCGTGTTGTCGGGCTCCTGGGGAGTGTCTACTGGCTTTTGGGTGGTGTAGAGCGTCTTGGAGGGAGGCGGTCGGATTTGAGTACAAGTTTTTTCAGAACTCATAATTTATCCAGACCGTGTGCCAAAGAGCCTCTACGGCGGTTTTTTCGGTGACATGGACTTCGGACACCACCTTCTTAAATCTCTCCATGTAGTCTTTGAGGCTTTCCGTAGAAGACTGGGACATTTTCCAGAGGTCGGAAATAGACGCGCCATCCCGGGTAAACATACCGTAATGCTTCAAAAAAAGCCATAGAGAGATCGTAAAAGCTATCAATGGATCCCTCCTCCAGACGGGAGAACCAGGTAAGGGCCGTGCTGGATAGGCTCTCGACGAACAGGTGACACGATCCTGCGTCTTTTTCCTCGTCGGAGAAATGGGCGCGAGCGATGGAGATATTGAAGGAGGTCATATGATATGTGGGATTTGTGTCTCCGCTATACGGCTCGAGCCTGATCTTCCCGGTCTGCTTGATTTTAATGTCGGTGATGCGCCTAGTGAAAGGGTTCTGCAGGGTTGCTTCGAGCACTCACTCGATCTCCGGCGCGGAGCTGGTAACCCGGTGGAACTTGGAGGTGATATCCCGTAAAGTGCTCTAGAGATGAGATATCTGACGGATCGTGTCAGGATCCGAGCCGTCAAGATACTGGGCGGCCGCGGCGGGGGGGGGGGGGGGGGGGGGGCTCTAATGTGGCATGTTGGTGGTTTGTTTGGCTATCCCAGTCAACGGGTTGATGGTGAAGATTTTCCGTCGGACCGTGGCCGGGTTGCTGGAGGTTCCAGCGTCTAGAGTTATGGCGGCGGCGAGCAAGTCAAGTCGCTCGTTCGTCGCCTTCTGGACTTCGTCTTGCTGAGCGAAGCGTGCAAGGATGGTATCCATGATCTCGGCCATGGAAGGTACTGAAGCGGCCAGAGGAGGGTTGTCCCTGGCGGCTCAGTCTTCGGTGGTCATCGATCGAATCGTTACGCTACTTTGGTAGTGAGGCCCCACGGTGGGCGCCAAATATTGAGTCTGAGCTAGTACGGTTTGTGGGTTTACTCCATGGCGATTATATCACGTCGATGGCGATTATATCACGTCGAGCTCGGTTTGTGGGTTTACTCGATGGCGATTATATCACGTCGAAAGATGATAACAAAATGACTAAGAGTTGATTTCTTTGATAAAACTGTTCGGAAATTACAAGTGAAAACTGATATAAAACCTAGTCCCCCCCCCCTCTTTGTTTGCCCTTTGGTCCCCTTTTATAGTTGCTCCTCCAAAACTGGTTCGCCCTAGACCATAAAGCTCGTGGGCATAATTTGATTCGTTTGGGCCGAGTAAAATGGGTTTCATTACTCAACCTGCTTCTTGGACGATGATGAGCCGACGGACGTCAATCTGCCAATCTGGGCCACTGTTTTGTCCGCATGGGACGCTGATGTGGAAAACCTTTTGGGATGTGCATCTCAATTGATGGGCCTTGAGGAGTGATGTAAATCCATCCCCAACAGTATTGAGTCTAATAGGAAGAGAAGAATCGTAAAGAGCAGCAAAAGAAACAAAAGCATGAACACAACCAGATACTTCTAGTCAATCGAATTTATGCAGTGTAAAACTCAAGGAGGTAGCAAAGAATGTCCAATAATTGCCCAGCAAAAACAACGTAATTATATGGACATATATGGAAAAAACCATGCTTGGAGTAATGAATGAGTTACTCAAACCCTGTACGGAAACTCGGGTAGGGCCTAGCACCGATGAAGCGAGATTTATTTTGATTATCTATAATATACTTCAGATTTTCAGTGAACCAAACAAGCCAAGTTCGATGACCCCTTCTTACACTTTTTCTTTAATGAAGGATGAAAAAGTCATAGACCATTCGTCTTTTCTCCTAGGTAATTCATTTTTTATGCAATTATGTTGTGTAGATTTACAGTTTTCTTCTTGTTTTTGCTTAATCTTCATAGATATTAAAGAGATAAAACGAATTTATAACTTGAAATGAGCAAAAACTTCTTCTTCTTTCAAATCAGACTTTCTAACCGCATAGCTTCAATCCACTTTACTTACTCACCGTAGAGCGTTTACTAGACCGCTAAACTGGATCCAAGTAACATCAACACAGGTTGTCAATTTAAAAATGTATGAGAGTTTAAACTAATCTTTGGAGATATAATCTACTGATGTTTTAGGTATTTAAATAAAGACCAAAGCATGACTCTATACCTGTGTAGCAACATACACTATAAATAAACAAGCACTTAACAACGACATTTTCCGACAAAATATTAACTGTCGCAACGTTATGTCGACTTGATTACGATAAAAAAAAATCATCTTAAATAGACATAATTTTCCTATATAATATTTTGGCGTAAATTCGCTGTAACTTTACGACGGTTTAAAGACGACAAATATCATAATTCATAATATAGTTGTTAAATTACGACTTTATAACATTCGTGGATTTGCATTCAAATAAAGACAAAATTAGTACTAAAATATAGATGATAGGTGAAAACATGTTTGTTGTATATCTTAGAAAATGACTATTAGTCGTCAACTAGTCGTCAAAATACATTTTGTTGTAAATTTGTTGTTACACACCTATCTATCAAACTCAAATACTTCCTATAAATATAATATTTCTCCCTTCCTAAAGATCTACCAAAAATCAGAAAATCAAAAAATCAGAAAATCAAAAAATCAAAAATGCTTCCATAGAAAACATGACTGCTGATGTCAATATCTACAAGCTACGAAGTTAGATGTATAAACATACATATTTCAATGGAGTGGTGAGCAATGAATTTCTCAACGGGTCGAGATATTCATGTATGACAAGTCATAATATTTACTTGTTTTAGACGATGTTATGAACCTATATTTGAAGTATGTTATGTGTATTTAGGATATGTTTTAGAGTCTTTTCAAGTCCATATACATTTTGAAGTAATGTAGAGATTATGAGATTTTCTGAAACTCAGAGAGAGAGAGGAACTCCATAGCTGGTCAAATTCAGCAAAGTATGAGTCAAGACAGAGCATTGCATCGATCGACGACGCACTCTTGCCGTCGATTGACGGACGATGCGCAGTAGCCCAATTCACAAAGTACCTGACTTGAAGCCTAAGTCAAAGAAATTACAAGACTACCCCTGGACATGTTTTACTTAGTTTATATGGTTTTTGCTAGTGTTTTATGCAAACGATGACTTTCGAGATTTTTTCAAGTTTTGATTCTTTTCATAAGAAACAGAGTAGTTTAGGGTTTTTGGAGAGAAGATCAAGACTTCTTCGAGCTTTGTATTGGAATCTCAGTGTCTATCCACATTGTTTATCTTATGCACTATTTCATGTTATGATTATGTTCTGCTTAGCTGTGTCTGAGTAGTCACCTTGTTAGATTTAGGTTTATTAATGGTTTTGATGGATTAGCCAAACAATAGAATTGCTAGGGTGATTATTAGATCTATCATCGAAATTGTGCTTATTGCTTGTATTCTAAAGTACCTAACTAGAACCCGAATCTTAGGATAATTACCACTGGACGAGTTGGATTGTTACCTGAATAAATATAGTTGAGCTTAAATTACTAGGGAAAGCCGAGAGAATGGTCTAGCAAATTTAAGTCAACCAATTGAATCTGGTAGTTTAATGCTTGACTAAGAAAGTCATTTTCTAAGACGTTTGCATACCATCGATCGACGATCATCCTGAATTTGCACACGAAAGTTGTAGACTCTGAGCTTTCCTATATGATCGATATAACATAATATATTTACTAACTGAATTCATGTTATATGATTGAAAATCCATTGGCTTCTATCCAATATAATTTACCTGAAAACCCTAGATCTAGCTATTTTCCTTACTTGTTACAAACCAACTATTTCCTGATTTACTTATGCTAAATTTTTATTAATAGCTTAGCTTAACTAAGTCGATTATCAAATATATTATATGCCCTCGCTCTATGTGGATTTGATCTCTAATTACAACAATTGAACCTCTTATTGGATAGAGTAATCATTAGCACTAGAGTAATTTGAGCACATATGAAATTTTGTATCGTTTCCGGGGAGTAAGGATCGCCATTAGATTTATTTTGCAACTTTTGTCTAGTTTTTTCTTTTTATTTTACTAAGAAAATATTTTTTCATTTGTCTTTCCAGTGCTACCGAGCAGTACCTGAAGCCACAAGGAAAAAAAAACTAATCTTCTCAAACCTGCTAGCCATCAAACGTAGCATCCGCAATAAGAAGCAACAAGCATCGATCGATGACAACACTTATTTGCCGGTCAACAGTCATCTGTTGGAATCGATCGACACTAATACAGAGACATCGATCGAAAGTGATTCCCGAGCAGAGATGGTTGCTATGCTGATTGTGACTAGGAATGAGAGAGGGGACCTGTATGACCTCTATGGTCATCTACGAAATGCAACAAGTCAGAGAATTGATTATCAAGGGATTGTAATCCCTGAACCAGAAGAAGCTGATGTAGCTTAAGCTGGAGGTGAAGCATAGGCCGCTCAACTGGACTGCTCAACCCAAAACGTTGGCTGACTACAATCGTCCAGATTAATTGTATGCCAATATATCCGCTATTTGTCCTCCATTTTTTTCAGAGGAACGATTTTGAACTGAAGCTAGCCTATTTCACACCTGTGGCACATGCACCATTTCATGGCCATTGTCATGACCATTCTATGGATCATTTGGAGCGATTCGAGGATCTTTTTTCTTCATCAAAGCTAATGGAGTCCCTGAGGACTACCTTATATGTAAACTCTTCAAGTAATCACTTGCTGGAGAGGCTTCATACTAGCTTAAGCAGCTACAACATGACCTCTTACATTTTGGACAGACATCAAAAACGCATTCCTGCGTAATTTCTTTGATGATGCCAGAACTGAGGAATTGATGAGCAAAATTGCTACATTCACACATGAGACTGCATAGTCTTTCAAATACTCTTGGATCACATTCAAAGTCCTACCAAATAGATTGTCCACATTATGGATTCAAGGAAGTGAAACTTCTCAGCACTTTCTTCAGAGGTATTGAGCTATCATACCATATGGCTTTAGACCTAACCAGTGAGGGAAACTTCTGCACTAGGACTCCAGAAGAGGCAATCAAGTTCATAGAGAATTTGGCAGCTCGCAACAACACCAAGAACATTGATCATGAGAGGAAAAAATCAGTCCAAACACTTACCAATGATAAATGAAAGAAGTAAAAGCTAAGTTGAATAGTGTTCAGAGGCTTCTGAAGAAACAAGTTAGTTTCGCAAAAGGTTTAGAAGGTATAGGATTGACAATGAAAAAGGTGAAGACAAGGATGTGAACTTTGTTGAAAATGGATTACACATATATGAAACTAGAGCAATAGAAACTCTTATAGCAATTGTCAAGGGAGTAGTTACAACCAAGGATCACATCAGTAGAGACCCTACAACAACAATAGAGCCTACAAAGCATCCTATTATTAGAACACCCCATTAGAAACCTAGGAGAACAAGATTGAAGCCATAATTGACAAGGTTTTGGAGGAACAATATAAGATGACAGTGGATTTCAGTGGAAAGATTGATGTTTTTATGCCAACCTCAATACTAAATTTGAAGCTCTCAGCACCCATGTGAAGAAGTTATCGAATCAAGTTGTTCAGCCTAGTGAAGCTATGAGGAGACAAGAAACATTGATTAAGCAAAAGATTGAGGCTGGACATAAGCACCATGTCAGTGCATCATAGATGATGATTTTTGGCAAGTTGTGGAAGACGTTAAGCACTAGAAGGAAGAAACTCGTGAGAATTCTATGCCCTATATGAACGATCATCGATTGACATTCGACGCTAACCATCGATCGATGTTATTTGAAGAGGCCGTGGAATTGTGTGAAGAGATGAACATCGATCGACAGCCGGACCCTACCATTGATCGACGGCAGTTTGAAACAAACGAATGTTGGTTGCCAAGCATAAATGTGAGTCTTTTATATGCTAATATGCACTCGAAACCCACACTACCCAAACCCATACAGACAGATAAACCAGTCCCAACGGTAATTGAGGAAGCTATGGATGGACATTCTAGAGGAAAGAAGATGGTCCATAAACTTCTGAGAAGGGAAGCTAAGGAATATGTAGCAGACATACTCGCAATGGCCAATGGATCAGGAAACCTTTCCAGACAACAGCAACATGAAAACCGTGTAGATAACAACAAAGCATCGATTGACACACCACTCCAGCCGTCGATTGACACTCACCTTCCAGAGGACTCCGCCGGTTAAAAATCAGAACCTGAAGTGTTTGATCTAGAGAACTTTGATTATGGGGAAGAAAAAGATGAATATGGCGTCTACAGAGACAAATATGGCAATGCATAAGACATAGATGGCAAAATCATCAATGTGTCAAAGGAAGACATCAAAGATATTCTTCAGAGAGCAGCCATCATTGGCCACATTCATTTTTATTTGCAATAGTATGCAAAGAACTGATAGGACCATGCCAAAGATAGAAACATAGAGAAGAACAAAAATAGATGACATGGTTCAAGGCATCTACAAGAGGATTGATGATATCTATTACCCATTCAACAATAGTATTAACTGGTTAACTATGTGCATGAAGGAGATGAAACAAAAGATGGACTATACTCATTGACATGTGTGTTTTAGTTGTTCTAGCAGGGTATAAATATCCTAAACAAATCACTATCAAATTAACCCTAGTCTTTAACACACAAATAATACTCTTGCCAAAAGAGATAAGGCGTAGTACTTAGGGATCAAATCCATATAGAGCAATAGCACACAATAAATTTCTTATTCCTAAAGATTAAACTAGGTGAATATTTATTTTGGTGTCAGACAATCAATTAAGGAAATATTCCTTATCCAGAAGTAGAGATGCAATATGGAAATATGCTAATAATGCAAATAGAAATAATACAAATAAGGAAATATTCTAATAAACTAACCTGATGCAAATGTTAATATGCTAGATCTAGGGTTTCAAGCTTAATGGATTATAGTGGATAGGAAACACATATATGTAAATATACTAGGACTCAAATATTAACTTTTCTGATCTTTTTAACTCCAACTCTCTTATGCGAGCAAAAGGAAAGATCATCGATCGACGGCTACATCCTGATGTCGATCGATGGTGAAGTCAGAAGGAAGTGTGAACGAGATTTGATAAGTCCACCAGACTTGTTAGACCAGCTCTCGCATGCGCCTAACAACCTAGTTCAATGTAGTCCATTCTGGCACATAACCTACTCTCGTATTCATCCATGTCCTACTTTCGAGATCCTAGTTAACTACTCTAGAATGCAAGCATTAAGCACAACTCATTTGATGGATATTAACTTATAACTAGCAATCCTACATTTGGGCTAGTCCATGATTGCTATCATTCAACCCTAAATCTAGTTGATGACTACTCAGAAATAATCAAAGAAAGAACAATAGTCTGACTAGAATGCATAGATAAAATATTGGGGTTCCAATACAAAATCTCCCTAAGGAGTGATGAATCTTCTCCCCTAAAAACCTAACATTATAGAGCTATGTGTGTTGTGTCAAGCCTTGCCTACGCTTGT
This sequence comes from Moricandia arvensis, assembly GCA_905132765.1. Classification (NCBI taxonomy): domain Eukaryota; kingdom Viridiplantae; phylum Streptophyta; class Magnoliopsida; order Brassicales; family Brassicaceae; genus Moricandia; species Moricandia arvensis. Next base: position 87,083 of record CAJHQP010001059.1, read on the forward strand.
ACCTGCCCACTTTGCATGCTCTCAATACATGAGCATAAATATAAAAACCCTAAAATCTAGGTCAAAACTTCTCCAGGGCATTCTTGTCTTTTGTCTTCTGAACTTGGGATTCTCTGTTGGCTGTCTGCGAGTTGGGCGTCGATCGATGGCCAGTGTGCAGCATCGATCGACCTTGGTCTTTCATCATCGGTCGATTCCAAGGTTGTGTCATCGATCGACGACAGCTTTATACTTCGACTCCTCAAATAGTCAGCTACAAATTCTTCTCCTCTAAATGATCCATACTCTCCAAGTATCTCCATTTATCTCCAAGACGTCCCTGGACCTGTAAAAACTCTAAAACATATCCTAAACACACATAATAGAGCCTAAATAGAGCCTAGAACATGACCTAAAACTAGTAATAAATAGGCTATATCAACTCCCCCCATACTTAACCTTTTGCTTGTCCTCAAGCAAACTAAGCATGTGAAAGAGATTTGAGAAGCGGAGACTCACATAATGTCTAAGTATAACTGTCACCTTACTCTATTGCAACCACATCCTATCAAGTCAACCACATAGAAACTGTATACACCCTATCCTAGTTTAGCAACCAAATCCAGCCTACCAACAACTTAGCAAATACTAGTCTGACTCACCCCTCTACTGATTTCATTTCTTTGCATATAATAAAGTATAGGCTTTGCCTTGAGAGTATCGATCAAAAGATACATGGAATCTACCTCTGTAAGTATCTGAACAACTAGGCACAAAGTCTTCTCTGATTCCTTTCTCACTCCCCCCTTTCTCCCCCCCTTTCTCTCTGAATCTTTCTAGATCTCAAACTCAATGGACAATGATGCTGATACAATCCATCTTGCCATCTCATTTTTGATTTTCCTCTTCTGTTTTTTACTTTTCTCTTTTTTTTTTTGCTTTTTCTTGGGCAAAGTTTTTGGCGAATAGTGGGATCATCGGTAATGTACCTACCCCTCGCTTCCAACAATGTGTGATCGTTCCTCCAAATTAGAATAATGGGGTCATAGGTAATTTACCTACCAATCTGCATCTCGGGATGTCATCTCAATCATTTAAGCTATTAGGTCGATGTTAAATGGAAAGAGAGAAGAGAACCAAAGGTGCAATGACTTGTACCTACAGACCTGCCAAAGGAATCCGATCCAGTGTATACCAAGCCCCAAAGCAAGCAGATAATGTTAGGATTAGTGTTGGAAATCAGTTTTGGTTCATTCAAACTTTTTAAGCAAATGTGATATAATTGCAGGATGATTCTCTTTGGTATCTCTAGTAATCTCTGAAACAACCTTCTAAAAATAGTACTAAAGTGTGGTTAGTCAGTAATAAATCTTGATCATAGTTCCTTTCTTGACTCAATAAAACTTTTTGAAAACCTTATATATAGCAAATAAAACTCAAAACAAATTAACTAGTATTAGCGAACCTCCCCATACTTAAATTTCACTGGCCCCAGTGTAATCCCCCCAGATTGGTTAGAAAAAATAATTCATAAGTAAATAGATTAAGTAGAAAAATTCAACACAAACTTTGTAAAGAGTATCGATCGATGGTAAGCGTGTGTGGTCGATCGTTGGTCGCGATCCAATGTCGACTGATGGTACCTCTATAGTGTCGATTGATGGTGACTCAAACATTATATATAAAACAAAGTAAAAACTTGAAATAAGTAGTAGTATAAGTAAAAATGAAATATAAGATTACTAAACAGTGGGTTGTCTTCCACTCAGTGCTTGGTTCTAGTCTTTAGCTCGACGTTGTGAACTTTATGACTAGTAGGAAGTTGGATCAACACATAGAAAATAAGTGTATATATCTTCTTTGCTCTTCTGAAACCATGTACTGATGAAGTTCCTTCTTACCTCATCTCCTCTAGCTTTCTCATTCCTCGTAACTGTTCTGGAAAATTCCGTTGATGCATTCCATTTTATAGTGTCTCAATACTGCATTGTAGCATTCTGAGCTTGGCAACTGTAGTCTCTGATAAAACCTCTAATTGCAGAGAAATATCTTCCTTCATCAGGCTTTGAGAAAATGCAATCTCATAGAACATATCTTCCAATTCTACTTCTGCTACTATCTTTTGTTCGTGGTCTTCAGTGTCGATCGATGTGTTGATGTTGCCGTCGATCGATGCTCGATTTTCTACCCCAATCGCATGTTGTCTGTGAACAGTATCCAAATCTTGCTTCATCTCACCCATGCGTGCAGTCAAACCGATGAGGCATGTGTCTATAGGATAGAGGACATCATCCAACCTCTTGTAAAAATAATACAGTGACATATCTTGAGTTCTGTAGATCGCATTCACAATATCACCAATCTCTTTTCTGCTGTATGTCTATTGTTCCTTCTTAGACATAGTGATCTTCTCTGCATGTTCTAGTAAACACATGTATCTATGCTCAATTAGCTCTCTCTAGAACTGCTCTGATGTCTCCAGCTTGCACATGCATTACCCTTTCGTCTGCAGATCATGCATTACCATTCTCATCTCTTTCTTTTCCCAACATAAAAGTCTGTTGCTTTCATTATCAAAGGCTCTCGTACCCTGCTCGAAACGCCAATCGATCGATGTCCAGATAGCGGTGTCGATCGATGGTGTCTTGATAGTGTATGGGGCAGTACAGTTCGGCTTGTGTCTCTGCGCCTCAATATCGATCGATGTTGAATGGTGTGCGTCGATTGATGGCTGTTGCTGCTGTCCAAATATATTACCTGATCCATTAGCCATAATAAGGGCATCTGCTACATCCTCCTTTGATAAATGTTGGATTCTCCCATGAAGAGCTTGTGCACGTCCCTCTAGGTCTATGAAAATACCAAACTCATCTGGTGTAAGATTACCAATACCTGTCTCTTATGCTTCATGTTCGTGTTCTGGTTCGCGTCTGATGTCATTTGAAGGCTATGAGTAGCCTGTGATCGATGCTTGATAATCCACTCTCGCGTTCATCATCCAGCCAGCGTCCTTGATGCTAGGGCGCGGCATTTAATCTTCTCGTCCTCTCTGTAATCTTCATCGTATCATTAGTATACTGGACGCATGTCGATCGATGGTGTATGGTGCTGACGATAGATGCTCGATAACAAGAATGTTGCATGAAAATGTTTCCATCTCCATTAGCCATGGCAAAAATGTCTGCCATATCTGCCCTCATGACATTAAGTAGTCTGCCATCTATAGCTCTTGCCTGACCTTCTGGATCTCTCATGATACCAAACTCCTCTGGTTGTAGATAACCATATTCCTACTCTCGTTCTGAAGCTGAATCTACATCGGTTGCTGCTTTGTGGTAAGTATCGATCGATAGCATAGGTGTTCCTCGATCGATGTTGAATTCTAGAATCAATGGGAAATATGAAAAACACAGCCTCTTCCATAACAATACCATGGTATTCGATCATCTATTCTTCTCTGTAGTCTTCGTCGTACTCGGGGTAGGCTGTTTTGTAATCACCATCTGTGTAGTAGGCGTTGATCGGTTCTGGAGTGTGAGTGTCGATCGATAACAAAGGGTGGGTGTCGACCGATTGATGAACTGAAAGCGTGTCGATCTATAGTCTAGGTTGGGTATCAATCGATGATCCATCTTCCGACTCTTCATCGAAGTCATAATCGCATAAGCATGTGGCCACAAGTTTTGCATTATCACACAATTGAGTCGGACTAGCCTTGTTCTTGCTCTTGACAGGTTCATAGAAATATTTTGATCAATTAGAGATAGATACAACATGTTTAATTTCATATCGGAGATACCTCCCACAACAGCCATGAAAGCTCTTCCAAGTAACAAGGAAGAATTCTAATCTATCTTGATGTCCATCACATGGAAGTATACTGGTACTAAGGTATTGTTAATTTGTACTGAAACATCTTTTACCATCCCTCCTGAGTTCATCTTTGAACAGTCTACAAATGTGAAGGAATCATTGGAGGGACCGCTTTAAGGTTCAGCTCCTCTGCCATAGTTATTTGCATAATGCTCACTGATGATCCAGTACCACAGAGGGCATTGGGGTATTTGTTGCTCTTGATAAAGCATGAAATCACAAACTTTTCAGGATCACTATTCTTCTTCAAACAGGTCCACAGTTTTATCTTTTCTCTGAGATGATTGAACATGACTTCTATATCATTGTATGTCACCCTTGTTTCCCTGAAAAATATCCGCAACATGTGAGTATAATAAGCTTCATCAAAAGGAGTATCTAAAGGAATTATGAAAACTCTTTTGGTAAAGCTATCCATCTCTTTTTCATTTGCTTCTTTGCGTAGATGTTTGGGGATCTTTTGCTTCCTCTTAGAGTGTCCCTCATCTTCCTCTTAGATGTTCTAAAACCGTCTTTCTCATTTGTCGATCGATGTTCAGGTCACATTGTCGACCGATCTCTTTATCTCTATGTCGATTGACTGTCTCATGTAGGTATTGATCGACGTTAGTCAATTCACAGAAAGCAACTGATGCTGCAGATTTCGCTATCAATCGATGCTCTTTGGTGGGTGTCGATAGACACCAATGTAAACTGCCAAATGACATCGGACTTTCCTCACGAAAATCTCCTTAGAGTTTTTCCCTCTTAACTTGCTGCCAAAAATCATCATCAATCAATGCATTGACATGGTGCTTCTGTCCAGGTTCAATTTTCTCCTTGATCATGCTCTCATGTCTCCTAATTGTTCCAGCTTCTTCACATGGGTGTTGAGGTTCTCAAACTTGGTGTTGAGGTTCTCAAACTTGGTGTTGAGGTTTAGGTACAACACATCTATCTTTCCATTGAAATCCACAGTCATCTTCTGCTGTCCCTCTAAAACTCTATCAACCATTGCTTCAATCTTGCTTTCATGAGTCTCTGAAGAAGGATTCTGGTAGTAAGAAGATCCATAAGTTATGTTGTTGTTGAAAGGCTTTCGCTGTGAACCCTGATTAAAGCTACTCCTTTGACTATTCCCATAGGAGTTCATGTTGAAGCCTGGATTCCCTTGTCTCTGGAAACCATTCCCATCAATGTAGTTCACATCCTCTTCTTCAATCTCATCATCTCCAAACTATATTGCTTCTACCTCTGCAAAAGTGACCTGCTTCCTGAAGAATTTCTGAACACTATCCAATTTTTCCTTGGCCTCTTCAGTCTGATCCTTATATATTTGGAGTTGATCTCTTTCTTTCAAAGTATGTGTTCTTGGTGCTGCTGCTGAATGCCAGATTCTCAATCAACCTTGTAGCTTCTTCAGGATTCCTAGTGCTGAAATTTCCCTTACTAGCTGTGTCCAAAGCCATATGATACTGTAATCCAATACCTCTAAAGAAAGTGGTGAGAATTTTCACTTCGTTGAACCCATGGTGTGAAAAGTCTCTTTGGTATGATTTGAATCTCATCCAAGAGTTTTTGAAAGACTCTGAGGGTTCTTGTGAAAAGTAGCAATCTTGCTCCTCAGGTCTTCTACTCTTGCGTCATCAAAGAAGTTGCGCAAGAAAGCATTCTTGATGTCATTCCAGGATGTCAAGGATCCTTGTGGTAACTACTTAAGCTAATATGAAGCATCTCCAACAAGTGAGTACTTAAAGAGCTCACAAAAGAGATAGTCCTCGGGGACTCCATTGGCTTTGATAGCAGTCACTAGATCCTTAAATCGCTTCAGATGATCCATAGGGTGCTCATATCGTAACCCATGGTAAGGTGTCGGCGCTACAAGTCCGAAGAAGGCGGGCTTCATTTCAAAATCATTCCTCTGAAAATATGGAGGCCGAATGGCGGATCTATTGGCGTAGAACTGGTCTGGACGGTTGTAGTCAGCTAGTGTTCTCTGAGAAGATTGAGCATTAGATTCAGGTTGAGCTGCTGCAGCTTATGCTTCTACTTCTGCATCAGAAATTACAGCCCCCTGATCGTCTTTCTTTTGACCTTCTGCATTAGGCAGATGATCGTCTTGGTCATGCAGGTTCCTATCCTCATCCTGAGTCAATATTAACGTAGCGACCATCCAAACTCGTTTGCTTCTATCGATCGATGCAGGTACTAGGCTGTCGATCATCGGTATATGATCAGTGTCGGGCGATGCTTGAGTTCTGATGTCGGTTGATTCTGTCCGTAAAGATGTGTCGGTCGATGCACTGTTGGTGCTGTCGATCGATGCTTGTCTTCTTTCTTTGCAGATCGTACGTTTGATTCTATCGGGGTCGGAGAATAACAGTTCTTGTCTTCTATTGCTCCTGGTGTGTCTTTGCATACACCTGAAAAACAAGGAAGAAAATTTCGTAACTTGAATGCAGTAACAAACCTAGAATAATTCCTAGAAATTAAATCTAATGGCGATCAATGCTCCCCGAAGGCGGCACCAAATTTGAAATGCATGTCTTAGTTGTTGTAGCAGGGTATAAATATCCTAAACAAATCATTATCAAATTAACCCTAGTGTTTAACACACAAATAGTACTCTTGCCAAAAGAGATCAGGTGTAGTACTAAGGGATCGAATCCACAAAGAGCAATGGCACACAATAGATTTTTTATTTTTAAAGATTAAGCTAGGTGAATATATGTATTGGTGGCAAACAATCAGTTAAGAAAATATTCCTTATAAAAAAATAGATATGCAATATTGAAATATACTAATAATGCAAATAAGGAAATATTCTAATAAACAAACTTAATGCAAATGTTAATATGCTAGATCTAGGGTTTAAGCTTAATGGATTATACTGGATAGGAAGCACAAATATGTACATATAGTAGGACTCAAATATTAACTATTATGACTTTTTTAACTCCAACTCTCGTATGCGAGCAAAAGAAAAGACCATCAATCGACGGCTACGGCCTGATGTCGATCGATGGTGAAATCAGAAGGAAGTCTGAACGAGATTTGATAAGTCCACCAGACTTCTTAGACCAGCTCTCGCATGCGCCTAACAGCCTAGTTCGGTGTAATCTATTCTGGCACAAAACCTACTCTCGCAGTCGTCCATGTCATACTTTCGAGATCCCAGTTAGCTACTCTAGAATGCAAGCATTAAGAACAACTCAATTGATGGATATTAGCTTAACTTTCAATCCTACTTTTGGGTTAATCCATGATTGATATTATTCAACCCTAAATCTAGTTGATGACTACTGAGACATAATCAAAGAAAGAACAATAGTTTGAATAGAATGCATAGATAAAAAATTGGGGTTCCAATACAAAATCTCCCTAAGGAGTTATGAATCTTCTCCCTTTAAAACCTAAAACTATAGAGCTATGTGAGTTGTGTCAAGCCTTTCCTACACTTGTACTTGCCCACTTTGCATGCTCTCAATACATGAGCAAGATAGAAAACCCTAAAATCTAGGTCAAAATTCGTCCAGGGAATTATTGTCTTTTGTCTTCTGAACTTGGGTTTTCAGTTGGCTGTGTGAGAGTTGGGCGTCAATCAATGGGAAGTGTGCAGCATCGATCGACCTTGGTCTTTCATCATCGGTCGATTCCAAGGTTTTGTCGTTGATCGACGATAGACTTGTACTTCGAGTCCTCAAATAGTCAGCTACGAATTTTTCTCCTTTAAATGATCTAAAAGCCCAAGTATATCCATTAATATCCAACACGTCCCTGGACCTGTGAATACTCTAAAACATATCCTATACAAACATAATAGACCCTAAATGAAGCCTAGAACATGGCTTAAAAGTGGTAATAAATAGGCTATATCACTCATCAGATGATCCAGAGACAGCACTCAAATGGAGCAGCTAAAGCAGCATCGATCGACGAACGAGCTTAACCATCGATCGACACTTCACGCGGAAAATGTAGACAGAGGCTGGTAATCGGGAAACTGCTAGAAGACAAGATTGATGGAGTTTATGCATCTAAAGACAAGAGGATTGAAGATATTTCCAGAAGATTGGATGACATACCTATATCCACATATAGCTTGATTGGTTAGTTACACAAACGCACTGACAACCTTCAGAAAAGGATGAGCAAATTGAGATCACCAAAGAGAACATGGACAGACAAAGAACCATAGGTGACGAAGCCATAAGAAGCTTCGTCAGTACTTGGTTCTATATGAGCAAAGAGGATGTGGACACTTGTTTTCCAGCAAGTGATGATCTACCCCCATCTTAGTCTAACCAGTGCTAAATTTCAAGTTAAAGACTATAACCAAGCACTAAGTGAGATACAACCCACTATTACGTATGTTTTAAATTTATTTTATTTTCATGATTTTACTAATTTTATATTTTTCTTTATTTTCAGTAAAGAAAAGGAAGATTGAGAACAAAGCCATCGGTCGACGACAAAGCACAACCATCGGTCGATATCGATCATCATTGGTCGACGTCATGACATTACTATCGACCAACACTCGTAAAAGTGGTATTTTTGACTATCCTCAATACATTTACTTATACTTTAATTTTTCCCACACGACTGAGACGAGATAACACTGGGGACAATGTTATTTAAGTCTCGAGAAGGTTTACTAATATTTCTTTCTATTTTTGAATTTTATTCTTATGTGTTATATTGAGTTTTATTGAGTTAAGAAAGAGATTGTGGGAACCAAAATTCACACTGCTGATTTCTGTAATCGGAGGAAACATAAGAAATCCTAACTTTCCCTGAGGTTCTGAATTTCTGCTGAGCCTACGACAAGTGATCAAATTATGAATAACAAAACGTAAACGAATCGAATATGAATTGCGAGTAAAAAAAATATCTTATTGAATCATCTTTGCATAAAGACGCTGCAATGATACATCAGGTTTTAAGAGCTTCAGCCACAAGAGTTGTCGGCGTAGTCCTACTTCTAGCACCTAAACCCTAAACATAGTTTGAGTCACAGCTCGATAACAAAAAAAATGGATAAAATCTTTCTAAGTGCTAAGTTGCAGAGATTTTTGTGTGTTAAATGTTAACTTTCCTTCACAAGCAGACAATAAATTCTCATTAAAATATCAAGTGATCAGACCTATGCCTTCTCCTTCTGCTGTTTCTTACAGCATCTTCAACAGTTGCTTGTGAAGGTATACCCGTATCAATAAGGCCTCTATGCCCTAGCAGATCATAAAGCCTTCCCATTGAACTCCACTTATCAAACCAAAAGAGGTCTGTCGACCACTTTTCACCTCTTTCTTAAGGAACTTGTGAGCCATCTCCCGGCATTTTAGAATCTTCCTCCACATCCACGATCCTTTATTAGTTTTATCTTTGATTGCCCAAAAGTTCTTATCTCCAATCAAGTAAGCATGTATCCATTGAACCCATAAAAATGGCGCTTGTGTGACAATTCTCCATACCAATCTGAGACAATAAACCACATTAACCTCTCTCATGGGTCTGATACCCAACCCACCTTCATCTTTTGGCAGACAAACTGCTTCCCATGAAACTTTTGCTTTCCTTGGATTCAAATTGGGACCAGACCAAAGGAATGCAGCACAAAGCTTCTCAACTTCTTTGATACATCCCTGCGGAAGCCGAAAATAAAAAAGCCAAAAGTTGGTGATACTTACCACTACAGATTGAATAAAGGTCAGCCTTCCCGCCATAGATCAATGCCTTGCAGTCCACGAGTTTATTCTGCAACAGATTCGATCCAGTAATGGTTTGTAATCAGTTGCAGTCATTCTTCTCGTTAGAAGCAGAAGCCCCAAATACCTCACCGGTAAACTACCTGAATTAATGGAGTATCTTTTCTCAATTACTCTTCTTCTTTCATCATAAACTCCAGCAAGATAGACAGTAGACTTTTCCATACTGATTTTGACGCCGAATATCTTTGCAAAGTACTCAAACACTTCAGCTATGCTATCCATTGATCTGATCTTCCCATCCGTGAAGACCATTATATCATCTGCAAAGCTTAAATGTGTGAGGATCATGTTCTGGCATTTCGAATGAAAACCCATTTTGCTCTCCAAAGCCGCCTTGTCGAATAATTTTGAGAGCACATTCATGCTGATGACGGATAGGTAGGGAGATAAAGCACATCCCTGTCTCAAACCTCTGCTACTTCTGAAGTACCCCGCAAGCTCGCCATTGACTTGTATGTAAAAGGAAGCTGTGGTCAAACATAATTAAATTCAGTGGATTAATTCCCTTGGAAACTTCATTGCTTCAAGAGTATTTAGGAGAAACGGCCATTGCACAGTATCAAATGCTTTTGAGATATCGAACTTGATCGCACATCTTTCAGATATAGACTCCTCCTCCTTGTGATAATCCTTTATTATTTCTGTAGCCAAAAGAAGGTTTCCGATCAGTAGCCTTTTTCCTTCACAAATGCTGACTGATTTAGCTCAATAAACTCTGCAGAGTAGTTTTCAAATGATTTGCATGAATCTTCAAAATCCCTTTATATAGTACGTTGCAGCAAGAGATTGGGCGGTAATATTTCATATCCTTTGCTGCCAATTTATTTGGGATAAAAGCTAATATCGTTGTGTTGACTCCCTTTGGTAGAAACCTTTTAACAAAAATGATTTAACTGCTGTAACAAATTCCGAACCCACAATCTGCCAAGCTTCTTTGAAAAACTCTTCTGTATAGCCATCACGTCCAGGGGATTTATCCTTTGGTATAGAAAACAGCACCCTTTGAATCTCCTCCATAGTAACTTCTTTAACAATACCATCTCGTATTGTTAAACTCTGATGTATAGCCAACATTCATGATCAAGTCCATCTCCCTTCGACTAACTCTATATTTTCGAAGGTTTTTTCGCGACGTCTCGCTTTTGTTTTTCGAAAATATGTTTTATGTGTAAAGTGATCTTAAATTGAGAATGGGTTTAGAGTTTTGGTTTGGAGGTTGTTTTTGACTGTACGTCCGAAAGCCATTTGTGTAGTAGTTTGTTGAGAAATGTTTTTTCCGTTCATAAGTTTCCTTAGTGTATTGTTATTCGAAACGTTTTTTGGGTTTCGAAGATATTTGGTTGTTGTTGTGAAGACTCATATGTTGTTCGAAGGATGCTTTTGGAAGCATTCAGAGTTTTGATAAGTTGTTTATATGTGAGATCAAGTATTTCGAGCGATAAAAGAGATTTGGGAGACCTTTGGGATTCATACTGCGTTTTTTCTTATTATCGGAAAATATTTTAAAATATCGAGTACAGAAGTAAATATTTTAAAATGTCAGAGTATACGAGTATACCTATATGTACCCACTCTCCCCTTTTTGAGAGAGAGAGACAGCTGAAATCGTCCTGCGACGAGTTGCCTACGTACCCCTTTCGGGGATCAATCCGTCTCATAGATCATTTCGTGCCGCGAGTGTTTTTACTCGGCGATTGTTGCTGCATCGACTGCCTTAGTCGCAGTGACTGTTTCTTGATTGGTGACTTCTTCCGGGTTTATATCCTCCAGTTGGGTTGGGGCGTTGGGCTCAGACGCTTGTTTGCTTTCTTTGTCCGAAGCCGTTGGTCGAATGGACGACTCTGGATCATCTTTTTCAGAAGCATTTTCAGTTGGGTACTGAGTTGTCTTCGGTGATTTGGGTTTAATCATAGAAGTCGTCGTGATCTGCCTCAGTTTATGTTCGGCCACGAAGCAGAGTCTCGTCTGTTTTTGACATCCCTAGATTTTTGTGGTTCCGTTCAGAGTCAGAAATTTGAATCCCAAGTGAGGTTGACAATACTGCCTTCATGGAATTTATCCAAGGCGTTCCCATGATCACATTATAAATGGCTAGGTGGCCGATGACCAAGAAGTTGATGATCCTTATGACTTCTTATGCCATGACCGGGAGTTTGAATGATCCGAGAGTCATTGACCTTATGCCAAAAAAAAACGGGAGTGGTCTTGGTTTTGGCGTGACTTCGGATAGATAAATGTTCATCCTTCTGAGCGTGCTGTGGAAGGCAACTTCAATGGTGCTTCCTGTGGCTACTAGGACTCTAGCGATCTCAATATCCTTTATCAAGAGATCTATTACGAGTGGATCATAGTGAGTTTTGTCGATCCCTACGGTCTCGTGTTCCTCGAAAGTGATCATATCAGTTGGGACGTCTCGAGGCAGGGAATGATATGCGACTATTTCGGCTTTTCGTTGATAATCTTATATCGACGAGACGGTATCATGGTCGTAATGTGATCCTCCAATGATCATGTTTATCCTGCGAGGATTATTGTTGTTACCTTTGTCGTCTACCCTTCTTCCGTGTTTTCTGTGTTTGCCCAATCGATTTTCTTGAGGAACGTTTTTCACTGGCGGAGTTTGATCGATCTTTGGCAGACAGTTAGTATGTCGAATGAGGTCTTTTATGCATGTTATCTCCGCAATTTCTCTTGCGAGCAGTTTTGCCGTTGGCCTCGCGCCTAGAACTTTGCAGTTCATGGCAGATTGGCCCCTGGTTTGGTGAAACTCGCAGAATGCCGTTTCGTCGTAGGTCAAGTTTTGTGTCCATGTGTTTCCCAATGTTCTTACTTGTTCCGACGCAGAGTGGATGGCATAATCGTGCGCTCCTCAGACGTCTTCCCCCTCATGATGGATATATTTGTTGTTACAAGAAGTTTTCCTTTTCAGCTTCTGCTATGATGATGTGTCTTCGTGGATGTACTTGTTTTTTGTTGTTTCTGCAAAAGGAATTTCATATCTTCTTCGATGATGATGTATTCCGTCACTTTATGAGACCATCCTGGATCGTATGCGGTTTTTTCAAGAGTTATCCACTTTCTAAATTTTGACTTGTACCAGAGACTCATCCTGAGCGCCCCTATAGCTAGCTTGTCGCTGATTCTGCTGACTCTAGACATGACTATTTTAAACGGTTCATGTAATCACAGAGAGGTTCGTCTTCCTTTTGGGACAAGCTCCAAAGATCGACGTCGGAGGTTTCCCTATTCATGAACATTGAGTACTGTTTGAGGAATTCCAAAGCCAGTTGGCGAAACTTTCAGATGGAGTTCTGCTTTAGGCGAGATAACCATTCGAGTGCTGCTCCCAGGAAATGCTCAAAAAGAGGCAACACTACCCGGTGTCCTTTTTTCTGTCCATGAGTTTAACCCTACTCACTGCAATCTGAAAGGTTTGAAGATGCGCTTTTGGGTCGCCTGTTCCATCTTAAAGAGGGATCTTGATCTTTCCGGGATCCGAAACTCTTGTTTCAGTGATACGTGCACTGAACAGAGTTTTCCGAGCTTCATCGAGGACTCTCTCGATCTCGGTGGAAGCACTGGTGATATGGTGAATTTGAGACTTCGCGGAGATCGCATCTCACTGGGTAAATGCTAGCAGTTTTCGGAGTTTGTTGGTGTTTGATGCGCGTGATTCGAGCCTGCTCTTCGGCTAACTTTTCCTGCTCTACCCAGACGATATTTTCTTCTTCTTCAGTCATGGGTATACTGAACAGAGAGTTTTCCTGAGTCAAACGGCTCCTTGTCCTCCTCGGGTGTACGTCAGCGTCATCATCTGAAGGGTTGGACTGATCGTTGGTTTCCTAGTTTACCCGTTCGACTTTGTCAGCCCATGTTCCTTGCTCGAGATGTTGAGTGTTTTCCGCGTTTGGCTGAGTTGTGTCAGGGTTTGCTTCGTCTGGAATCCGATGAGATGAAACGTTTTGCGCGTTAGTTGACCTATCATGCGGAGTTATTAAGTTGAGTCTTCTTTCGCGGATTTTGGTGGTTCCACGCGGAATAACGCCCATGATTCTTACTGTTAGAGTTTTAACCTGTTTAGCGACAGAACTCGTGAGCTTGTCTTGGTCGGACAATTTCTTTTCGAGAGTCGCGAAAATCTTTGTAATCTCCGCGAACGCTGCGGTGTTTGTATTTGCGTTGACAGCGGAAACGTTTGCCGCTGGAGTGCTTTCAACGTTTTCGTCGACGGCGTTGCCATCACGAGGTGGTTGTTTGTTTGACCAAGCGTTTTATGGATGTGAGTTAGATTGATCTGTTCCTCCCCCCTTCCTTCTAGCGCCAAACTGGGGAACCAAAATTTACACTGTCAATTTCCGCAATTTGAGGAAAGCCAAGAAACCCTAATTTTCCTACGACAAGTGGTCAAATTATGAATAACAAAACGCAAAAGAATCAAATATAAATTGCGAGTAAAAGAAAGGTCTTATTTCATCGTCTTTGCATTAGGACGCTGCGATGATACAACCGGTTTTAAGAGCTTCGGCCACAAGAGTTGTCGGCATATTCCTAGTTTTAGCACCTAGACCCTAAACCTAGTTGAGTCGCAGCTCGATAACAAAAAAAAAAATTGCTAAAATCTTTCTAAGTGCTAAGTTGCAGAGATTTTCGTGTGTGTGAGTCCCTCTCCCTTGTTTCGTTTTTATAGGTCTTCAAGGTTGATCATCTTTCCTTTTATGCACCCGATTTAAGTTTATCCTTTTGCGGAAATTTTCCTCATGTTCTCGTGTTTCTATAATTATCTCGGAACTTTGACAGTTATCTTCTTTTCCATTTATCTTCTGCGGATATTCGGTAGACCATTATTATATTTGGGCTCATTCTCGTCTAAAACCATAAGTGGGATTTTATCGTGTTCTAGACCCTTTTGGGCCGTTTAGAAATTTAAGCGATTTTTATGATTTCTTTCAGATAAATCGTCCTTGGTATGATTTCGCGATACCGACTCCAAAAATAGTAAACCAAACCAATCCGTATAGTCGAGATAACATTGGTGTTTAAGTTAACCATTGTCGTTTTATATGATTAATTTAGAAGTTTTACGAGAGAACAAACTTGTGACAACCCGTCCCGTGGACCTCACTGTAGCTCAATTGGTGACATCTTGTCCTGTGGGAGTGCTGTTAAAGGGTGAGGACCTGGGTTCAAGTCTCCCCAACAACCTAATTATGGAGTTAATGAGAAATCATAATGGAGGGGTTGGGTTCGGTGTGCTGCAGCGCTGTGAACCTGAGGTTTATGGGACAGTGAGGTCCACGGGACGAGTTGTCACAAAAAAGTCGACTTTTATATAACGGCTTACTCCACCCTGGAGGATCAGTCGGCCCTGCAATGCACCGACCCTAACCCCTCCCCTGTGATACAACCTGCCCGAATTCACCCATAGGCCTCGGCTCACAGGTGGGTTATTGATGCGCTTGGCGTTACTCGAACCCAAGACCTCACCCTTTCTCAACACTCCAACAAAGAAGCTGTTACCAATTGATTCGAAATTATTGTTTACTGACCCTGCAATCACCACCTGACCTTTCCCCGTGTTTTGGCCTCACTCACACGGTATCGCGAATCACTTCCCGATAGGTCACCCATCCTTTCACTACTCCAGCATAAGCACGCTTAACCCTGGAGTTCTAAACGGATGTGTGACAGAAAAGGTAAGTCAACTTTGTGACATAGGTAGCCAAATCAATTCTCTTAAGCCTTTCCACATATCACAACTCGGGATGTTACAATTCACCCCCTCTCAAAGAACGCAACGTCCTCGTTGCACTCCACAACAGGTCTCAAGACACCTCTCGGGTCAGAACCGAGATGATTAACCAGCTCTGATACCACTTGTAACACCCCGACCGCCTATGGCTAATGGGTCACCCACGCCCGCTCTCTCGGCCCGTGAGCCCCATCCCGTCCGACGGCCGTGCAATAATTTTTCCAAGGCTCGAAATCATTGTTTACTGACCCTGCAATCACCACTCGACCTTTCCCCGTGTTTCGGCCTCACTCGCACGGTATTGCAAATCACTTCCCGATAGGTAACCCATCCTTTCACTACTCCAGCCCAAGCACGCTCAACCATGGAGTTCTAAATGGATGTGTGACGGAAAAGACAAGTCAACTTTGGTGACATAGGTAGCCAAATCAATTCTCTTAAGCCTTTCCACATATCACAACTCGGGATGTTACAAAACCTTTGCGATTTTTATCGCAAAACTTCAGCAGAAACTCCAATCAAGACGAAACAAGAAACAGCTGAATGAAGATTCAGCAAAGAGAGTGATGAAGAGGACACAGTCTAATCGCCCATGAGTGATCAGACCTTGATGGTGAGTCTGATTGCCGATGGGCAACCAGACCTTGATGATGGGTCTGATCGCCGATTGGCGACCAGACTTTAATGGTGAGTCATATCGCCCATGGGCGACTAGACATTGATGATGGGTCTGATCGCCCATGGGCGACCAGACTTTAATGGTGAGTCTGATCGCCCATGGGCGATTAGGCCTTGATGATGGGTCTGATCACCAATGGGCGACCAGGCTTTGATGGTTAGTCTGATGGCCCATGGTCGACCAGACCTTAATGATCGGTCTGATTGCCCATGGGCGACCCGAATTTAATGGTGAGTCTGATCATCCATGGGCGACCAGACTTTGATGGTGAGTTTGATCATCCATGGGAGACCAGACCTTGATGATGGGTCTGATCGGCCATGGGCGACCAGACCTTGATAGTGAGTCTAAACGCCCTCAGGCGATTAGACGTTATGTTCGTCTATTCCCTCGTGGGCGACCAGACAAGGAAGTGACTTGGTTGTTCTCTCGATTGCTTATCTTGATTCGTTATCTGGGACGAGATGGGTTAGGCGATGAGGAGCTAAGAAGCAAGGATTTTTTGTTTTCTTTTTGTCGAAAGACAGGTAACTTTCAGGCATCGATTTTGTCATGACTATTTTTGATCCCAAAAGGGATTATGATAATATTTAAAATTTTACTTATTATCTAACTATTCTATAGCATCATTCTAGATTTGTTGATTGCAGAAAGTACTATTGATACCAAAGTGGATCATCTTGCCACTATATCACACTTGCTAATAAAGTTTGAAGGAACCGAAGCTAACCACAACCGAATTTGACTGATTGGCTTGCTTTGGGGTTTGGCATACATTGGATCCGATTCCTTTTGAAAATCTGGAAGGTAAAAGTCTTTGTGCTTTGAATGCTCTTCTCTCTCTCTCACTCTCTCTCTCTCTCTCTTTCTTCGGCACTATAATTATAAAAGATTTAGATGATTTCCTGAAATATGCTGATGGGTAGAAAAATTACTTGTGACCCTATTATTCTAATTCAAAAAGGAATGATCACATACTATGGATGCGAGGGATAGGTAAATTATATGTGATCTCATTATTTGCTTACACTTTGTCAATTTTTTTTACTTTAAGAAAAGAAACGAAAAAGAAAGATGAACAAGATGGACTGTATCAACGTCATTAATTTATTGGACTTATAAAAAGACTTATAAGTAGATTCAAAGAAGAGGGAATGAGGGAAGAAACGGATCAGAAAAGATTGCATGTGTGTTCAGATACTTGCAGGGGTACGAGTCCATGTGTCCTCTAATCGATACTCCCAAGATATTTTATGCAAGAAATGAGGATTAGTAAAGGGGTGAATCAAGCTCGTATTTTCTACGTTGTTGGTAGAATGGATTTGCTTGCTATACTAGGATAAGGTATATAAAGTTTTTATAAGACTGGCACTTGTTTGATGTGGTTGCAACATTGTAAATGTGATAATGATAAGCTGGAGATTTTGTTAGTCCCTATTTATAAAAACCTCTTCCACAAGTTTACCCTTGTTTTGCTTAAGGACAAGCAAAAGGTTAAGTCTGGGGAGTTGATAGGTTATAATATATGCCTGTTTTAGAGCATGTTACAGGCCCTATTTGAAGTTGGTTATGTGTGTCTAAGATATGTTTTAGAGTCGTTTCAGATCCATGTACATTTTGGAGCATTGTAGAGATTATGAGGTTTTCTAGAGCTCATAGAGAGAGGAACCCCGTAGCTGGTTAAATTTATCAAAGTATGAGTCGAGACAGAACATTGCAACAATCGGTGACACACTCTTGCCGTCAATCGACGGATGACGTGCAGTAGCACAATTCACAAAGTATCTGACTTGAAGCCCAAGTCACTAAAATTACAAGATTGCTCACAAATGTGTTTCACCTGGTATATATGGTCTTTTCTAGTATTTAATGCAAAAGACAGCTTAGGAGACTTCTTACAAGCTTTAATATTTTTCATACCAAACATAGTAGTTTAGGGTTTTGCGGAGAAGATAAATACTTCTTTGAGCTTTGTATTGGAACCCAGTTTCTATCCCTATTATTTATCGTATGCACTATTTTTTGTTAGATTTAGGGTTTCTTAATGGTTTTGATGGATTTGCTAAACAATAGAATTGCTAGGATGATTATTAGATCTATCATCAGAATTGTGCTTATTGCTTGTGTTCTATAGTAGCTAACTATAACCCTGATCTTAGGATAACTGACACTGCGAGACTAGGATCGTTACCTGAATAAATCTTGCTGAGCTTGAGTTACTAGAGATATTCGAGAGAATGGTCTAGTAATTCAAAGTAAACCAATCAAATCTGGCCATTTAATACTTCGCTAAGAAAGCCACTGATCGATGTCGTTTGCATACTATCGATCGACGGTCATTCCGAATTTACACACGAAAGTTGTAGACTCGCCTAGCCATAGGATATATATAACTTATAATATCTTTGCTAATTGAGTTTGTGTTCTATGATTGAAAACTCCTATACTTCTATCCATTATAACTTACTACATCAAACGTTAGATCTAGGTCTTTTCCTTATTTATTTACAAACCAATTGTTTCCTGATTTACTTATCCTAAAGTCTTATTATTTGCCTAGCTTAACTAAGTCGATTATCAAATCTATTGTGTACCCTTGCTCTCAGCGGATTCAATCCCTAAGTTCTACAGATGAACCTCTTATTTGAGATAGTAATCAGTAGCTCTAGGGTAATTTAAGCACATATCAATGTACCACGCCGGAAATACAACACTCACTCAGGAAACCGTAAGATGTTTTGTTCTTGTCGCAAGTGCAAGAATATAAAATATGCTCGCAGTGAAACAGCTTAGAAACATTTAGTAAATAAAGGATTTACCCTCATTGTTACATTTGGTTTCAACATGGAGAGGGTCATGATTGGAATAAAGTAAGTAGTAGTAGTCACTTTGAAGATGATGAGCTGTTGGAGTGTCGATTTTGTAATAAGCCCGGGTATAAAATGCGAAGTACATAGGCTAAATAACGTACCATACCAAGAATGTGGTACTTACCTATTACTGATAGGCTGAAGATATTATATCAACTTGAGAGGATTGCATGACCGATGAGATGGCATGCAGAACATACTCAGGCGGATGGCAAATCAATCGTCCCTCGGATACAAAAGTGTGGAAACACTTAAATTTGGTACACCTTAATTTTTCTAGGAACCCACGAAACGTTTATCTTGTGCTTTTCACAAATGGATTTAGTCCTTTTGAAATGTTTGGAAGACAATACTCTCTCTGTCCAGTAATCCTTACGCCATACAACCTTCCTCCAGAGATGTGTATGGAAAGAGAATTCCTTTTCATCAGTATATTAATATCAGGCCCTAAGCATCCAAAGCGGTCACTTGATGTTTTTTACAACCTTTGATAGAAGAATTGAAGGAATTGTGGTCAACATGGGTGCATACATATGATTGTTCTTCGAGAAGAAACTTTTACAATGCGAGCAATTCTTCTATGGACCATCATTGACTTTCCAGCATACAAGATGCTATCAGGGTGGACAAGCGATGAGAGATTATCTTGTCCCTATTGTATGGGTAGTACAGACACATTTCAGCTGAAGCATGGTAGGAAGATGAGTTGGTTTGATTGTCACCGATGATTTCTTCGTAATTATCATTCGTATCAAAGGAACAAGACACTTTTCATGTCAAAGTGACAGTACGGAACACCGCTCCACCGTATTTATCTGACGCACAAATCGAAGAGTAAATTGAATACTATGATTCACATAAAACAGTCCGCCAAGGAGGTAATTCGCATATTCCTACAAATATGTTTGATACTTATTGGACACAACATAATTTGCACAATAAGAATTTATTTTGGGAACTTTCATACTGGTAGGATCTACTTCTGCGACACAATCTTGATGTGATGCATATAGAGAATAACTTCTTAGAAAATATCATCAATACATTCCTAAACATCCCATGAAAAACGAAAGATAACAAGAACCCAAGTTTTAATTTGTCTGCAATATGTTCAACGAGTCAGCTGCATATAAAAACAATAGAAAAATCTTAGATCCCATTTTCTGATTTCATGAGAAGCGAAGGTGGCGTTGTTCAAGTGGGTGGCATCATATGTTAAGTTTTAGGATGAATACGTTTCAAATCTCTCAAGAAGTGTTGAGCAGGGGCAAAAGTTTTTAGGGAAGAAGAGTCATGACTCTCATGTGTTTATGCAACGACTACTATCATTTGCATTGGCAGAGCTGCTTCCCAAAAAATGTTCGTGAAGCAATTTCAGAAAATTAAGTATATTCTTAGAAGTGACTGAATTTTAAATTTTTTTTTACAAATACATATATCTAATTAATTCTTACACTATATTTGCAAGCATTGGAACTTTTTTCACAGATCTTAGCGCACGTCTCTTAACTGAAGATGTTATCAGACAACTTGATGAGAATATCCCAATCTTAATGTGAAATTCGGAGAAAATTTCCCTCCCTCCTTTTTTGATGTTATGGAGCATCTAGTTGTCCACCTTCCACACGAGGCATTGCTTCAGGGACATGTTCATTATAAATGGATGTAATTGTATGAGCTCTCCATGAAATATTTCAAAGGGAAAGCAAAAAATCTTGCAAAAATGGAAGGTTCAATAGTTCTTGGGAGTTTGACGGAGGAAACATCTTTACTTGGTACTACTTTGGGTCAAAAGTCTTGTTAGGGTCAAACACGGTAATCTCGAAATCAACGTCTAGGGTCGCATATCTTAAGGAAAACTTTCTCAGAATAATTTCAAAAAGGTCCTAAGTAGAAAACTCCAGACATTGTAAAGTTGGATCAACTAATCAAACACTCACCCGATGGCGAAACGGAAGAACCACATCCCATTCACCATCATGCAAGTTGGATCGACCAATCCAACTCGCCATCAGGCGAGTTGGTCCAACTAGTTCAACTCCCCTGATGGCGAGTTGGATGCACCATCAACAAATCCAACTCGCCATTAGGCGCCTTGGATGAAAAAATCCAACTCGTCTGATGCCAATCTAACTCGACTGATGGCGAGTTGGTTGTGCCTCATCCAACTCGCCATCAGGCGAATTGGGTCGATCAGTTCATTGCGCCTAATGATGAGCTCCTTGTCCGACTCACCATCAGGCGACCTGGATCAGTCTTCATTAACCAAACCTTAACTTCTTCAGGCCTTGATGTAACTTTCCCTTGTTCTATCTCGATCAAAGTTACCATTTGAACTTTACGATAAAACCGCTAAGACTCATTTTCTCGTATAAGGTCATATTGGTCGTATAAAACGGCAACGGTTAACTAAACACCTTAGTTTACTCAATCACATGATTGATTTTAACTATTATAAAGCCGGCGTAATATCAAAAATGTTCTTTCGAAAGAAATTTTGAAAACGTTTAAGTCAAAAAATGGCCAGAAAATGTCTAAAACGCAGCTAAAAGCCCACTTACGTTTTTGGACGAAATTAAGTCCAAGGTTATTATGACGGTATGTTATTCGCAGGAAAATATCAATGTTAAGTTTCAAAGGATAAACACAAATATCAGGGAAAATGAAATATTTTTGCAAAGCGATAAAACTCGAACAAGGGGCAAAAAAGGAAAGGACAGCCGGCCTAGAAGGCATATATAAGGGAAACTAAAGCAAAAATTGCTGAGATCCAAAGATTGATACTTAGAAAATTCTGTTAGCTTAGAAGTACTTAGAACCTAAGTGGCTAGACTAGCAAGGTTATACATAAAACGTTTTTTCGCTTCTATTATGCGATTCTCTTTGTTAGCAATTCTCTTTTCATCCTGCTTTTGGTAAAATCTTGTAGATCTGTTATTTTCAATCAATAAAACGATCCGTGCAACTTACTATCGATATTTTGTTATATTTATTTTATTTCGTATACATATGATTATGCAGAGAATCCGGGTCCTCTAGGAAAATTAGGGTTTCCTGACTTGCCTTATTTTATGGAAATCGATAGTGCGAATTTTGGTTCCCATAATTTTGGATTCTCTAACTTAAAGATCACCAAACGATTAAGAAACAATATGCCTAACCTAATGGGCAGCGACGTCATCTCCTTCAATGAAAGAGCAATGACCGATCAGGCCAAACCTCACAACGATCTCCTTGTCATTGATTTGGTGATTAAAATATAGATGTCGCAAGGATATTAGTCGACATTGGAATCCCGGCTGATATCATCTTAAAAAACACCGTCGAGAGAATGGAAATCAATCTATCCAAAATCATGGAGAACCTAGGCCCGCTAGTAGGTTTCTCAGTTGAAGCTACTATGACTCTCGGGAAAATTAACCTCACGGTTAAGGTCGGGAGCATAACAAAAGTCATGAAATTTCTGGTCATCGATAGACCCACGTCGTACAACGCGATTGTGGGAACTCCATGGATGAACTCGATGCAAGCAGTTCCATCAACTTACCACATGTGCCTTAAGTTCCCAACTCCTCACGGAATCGAAACAATCTTGGGAGATCGGGAAATATCACAAGTCTGTTTTGCTGCGTAGATAAAACAAAAAAAAAATCGTCAACAAAACCTTCCTCCAGCAAGAAAAAAAATCGTCTTTCGTCGACAATGCCTTGGAACAAGATGAAACAGATATCTTCTGGTAATTATGAAAGGTCAAAGCTCTGGAAGGAAAACTAGAACCGACTTACGAGCCGGTTGTGTCAGTATGCCTCGACGAAGAATTCCTGGAACGCTGCGCCGAAATTGGCGCTAACCTCTGTGAGCCTCTAAAAATAGAATTCGTTGCTTGTTTGAAAAAGAACCTTCACACGTTCGCTTGGGCTTCAGAAGACATGCCAGGAATTGACATCAACATAACACGAACTCAACGTCAATCCGACTTTCAAACCTGTCAAACAAAGAAGATGGAAGTTGGGACCCGAACGTGCCACTCCGATCAACGAGGAAAGTTGAGAAACTCCTGAAGGCGGGGTCAATAACAGAATTCAGATACCCAGACTTGCTCGCTAACCCTGTCCTCTTCAAAAAGAAAAAAATAGAAAGTGGTGAGTCTGCATCGATTTCACTGTCTTCGTCAACAGCACTCAACCGTTTTATCTCATGATAAACTGATAAGTGTCTCCCCTTTTACAACACTTTGAAAAGGAACAAAAATTCGAATGGTCTGAAGAATGGAGAAAGCATTCAAAAAGTTGAAACATTACTTTACCACTCCTCCAGTTCTCGCCAAACCAATGGAAGGAGAAACATTGTTCCTGTATATCGCGGTATTAGAGACAGTCGTAAGTGGCGTCCTCGTCAAAGAAGAACGCGGAAAACAGAAACCAATTCTTTACGTAAGTAAAACTTTGTTAGACGCCAAAACGCGATACCCGCTAATGTAAAAATTAGCACTCACAGTAGTAATGGCGGTTCGGAAATTGAGACCATATTCCAAGTCACACGCAATCATAATCCTCACCATGTTCCTGCTTTGTACGTTTCTACATTGCCCCAGTCCATAAGAAAGACTAGCAAACTGGGCAGTAGAACTAAGTGAATATGACATCAAGAATCAGACGAGAACGAGCGCCAAGTCACAAGTACTTGCTAATTTCTTGGTCAAACTTCCAATGGAAGGCACGGCAAACCAGGAACCGAACTCGACCTGGGATATCCACGTCGATGGATCTTCATCCAAACAAGGATCAGGAATCTTTATTCGGCTAACTTCACCAACCGGAGAAGTGTTGGAACAGTCCCTTCGGTTGGTCTTTCACGCCTCAAACAATGAAGCTGAATACGAAGCACTTATCGCCGGATTAACGTTAGCTTGTGAGCTTAAAATATTCAACGTCCACGCCTACTGTGATTCTCAGCTTGTCACAAACCAATTCAGTGGCGAGTACGAAGCTAGGGACGAAAGAATTGACTCATACCTGAAACTCATCCGACATCTCGCCCAGGAATTCGACCAATTCACACTCACGCAAATCCCCCGCCCGGAAAACGCCTGGCCAATGCTTTGGCAGCCCTGGCATCAAGTTCGGTTCCAGGAATTAGACAAGCAATCCCTGTCGAATTCATAGAATACCCAAGCATCGAGCCACCAATTGTCGCAAAATTAATCAATCCCCATGATGAAGATATCAATGAAGTCGACAACCAACCTGAAGAAAATGTGTAACAATCCGAAAACGGCTGCGACAAACCATGGTTGGAAATTATCCGAGCATTCATAACCAACAGAACACTTCCTACACAAAAATGGGTGGGCGGAAAATCAAAAGTCAGGCTGCATGATATGTCTTAATGGATGGAGAAGTCTACAAATGGATATTCTCTGGACCACTTATGACATGTGTAGAAGGAGAAAAAGCTCAAAAGGTCATGTAAGAAATCCACTCTGGATATTTCGGGAATCATTCCGGCATAACATCCCTCCCGATCAAGATAAAACGCCACGACCAGTATTGCCCAACAATACGCGCGAAAATGCGAGAAATGGTCACTATCGTGAAAAATTCGCGCCGAAATGCGAGAAATTCCAGAGACATGCACAAATAATCTTCCATCCGACGGAGGTCCTCTCTTCCATTTCACCGCCCTATCCATTCATGCGATGATCAATGGACATCTTCGGTCCCTTGCATAACTCAAAGCAAAAATGGTTTATGCTAGTCCTAAAAAACTTTTTCTCAAAATGGGTGGAAGCGGAATCTTACACAAGCATTAAAGACGCTCAAGTCAAAAGCTTTGTCTGGAAAAATATCATTTGTAGACATGGAGTCCCATACGAGATCGTAACGGACAACGGATCTCAGTTTATTTCAACTGCTCTTGAGGCATTTTCGAAAAGTGGAAGACATGGTTAACCAAATCGACTTCCGCAGGGAAACGGCAAAGCCAAAACCATCAACAAAACTGTCCTAGACGGCCTCAAGAAACGTTTAGCCGCCAAAAAGGTCGTTGGGCGGAGAAACTCGAAGACTCCTTTGGTCCCAGCGGACCACGCCAATACGGCAACGGGAGAAACTTTTTTTCCCTAGTCTATGAGACATAATTCATGATCCCAGCTGAAGTCAAATTTCCCGGAGTACGAAGGAGGCTGCTTCTTGAACGGGAAAACGTTAATAAGTCCATGCTACTGGATGATCTTGACCTCATCAACGAGCGCGGGGATCAAGCGCTCATAAAAATCCAGAATTACCAAAAAGCTGCCGCGAAATACTACAACTCAAACGTTCGAAATCGCAGGTTCAGCGAAAGCGATCTAATTCTACGCAGAGTTTTCCAAAACACCCCTGAATTAAACGGGGGAAAACTTGGAACAAACTGGGAAGGAGTTACAAAGTCATAAAGGTCGTCCGACCAGGAGCGTACGGAATCGCTAACATGCAGGGCGTCAAAATTCCAAGAACCTAGAACGCGATGCACCTCAAAAAATATTATCACTAAACAATCACACCACAACTAACTGAACTACAAGACGGCTTGATCCCCGAAAAGTGTTAGTAGGAAATTCGTTGCAAGACGAGTTCAGCTGTCCCCCCCCCTCTAAAAGGGGGGGGGGGTTGGTACATACACGTATACCCGTATACACCCAAGTTCAAAATATTTTCTCTTGTAATCGATATTTTTGAAACTTTTTCCAACAATAAGAAGACGCAATATGACTTTACAAGCCTCGTAAATCTCCTTTATCATCAAAACGCCTGATCTCGCAACTTGCCTCGCATAAAGAAGCCGAAGTAAAAACCGGCGATTGTACTCATACAACACTTCAAGCAAGAAAACATTTTATCGCATGATGCGGCATAAGAAAAACTCAACCTTCGACACATGGAGACGTTGCTGACGCTCGAAGAACTACTTTTCGCTAAAACTTTCCAAATGGAACCCTCATCTCAAAAACACCTTTTCAAACACATATCCTTCGCGAAGACTCAAAAATGGTAATATCTACCGATATTTTTGTTGCTGATCACAAAAAACTCTCAATGTCATAAACAGACTAAGCCATCTCGTAGAGATAGCTCTCATACATCCGACACAAGGAAATTTTTAGCGAAAGACATCTTGTGTCGGATGTCTGAGAGCTATCTCCGCATTAAAAATTGTCTTTGGAGAGATGCTCTATTCCTACTAGACAAGTCAAATAAGCTGGGAACCTTTCGCAAGAGGTAACCAGAAAGCCTATTAGACATGGCAAACCTTAAACCGAGAGTAAACCTAGGTCTTTCCCTAAACCCAGCACACAGGTCTATAACATATTTAGGCATAGTATCGAATCAATACAAGATCCCAAAATATGTCTATTTGCTTATATTTGGACGTCCCCAGAAATCTCGCAGAGTCAAGTTTTGCGAAAAAAACACTCGAAACGAACCACGAATATAGCAATTTGCCCAGAGTTAGATATGAGATGAGAATTCATAATCTCCCTCTACGCTCCCACGAATACTCATACGCTATTAAAATGCAAAAATAAAATACATTTAAAGAGGATACAAAGCCGCAAGCGGCCAATCCCGAAATGAAAATACGGCCACACATGGCCGAAACAAACATAAAGCATAACATAAAAAAATTCTCAAACGAAACTGCAACCTCACACATCCTCCAAACACGGAACCTCATTTTCGCCTATCACCTCGTCCAAGATCGGGGCTGTGCCGCCTCCACCTTCCTCGAGCACGAGACCTTGCCCCTCTGAGTTATCCGAGCATGACGGAAGGCTACATTCGGAATTCAGGCCAGCGAGGATCAGATCAAAGTCACCATCCACGTCCGCCAGCTCCTCTTCACGAGCATAAAGCTTAGCCTCCTCAGCCAGTGGAGATGGGGGTGCTTCGCCTTGAAACAACAGAATCTCCCCCATCCCTCCTTCGAAGGACGCCAGAGCCAGGTCTTAAATGCGAACCATCACCAAGAAGTCAAGGGAATCTGAGATCCTTGCCAAACGAGCCTGAAACCCGGTGTGAAGAGCATCTTTAGCCTCTTCAATCCCGAAACTTGCCGATCCTTCTCCGCCCTGAAGCTGGCGCTGAAGTCGACGCACCTTTGAAGCCTAAGTCTTCATGGCATGTTTAGCCTTAAGCAAAGAACTCACAGTCTTCCCAAGACCTCGCTCGGGCTCGCCAATCCAAGTCTCAAACTGAGATACTTCAAGAGAATGAGAGTCCTCGATAACTTTCAACTTCGCCTCGAGCTGCGATGACTTATCATGCGACTCTGTCAACATTTTTGTATGATGTTCGACCTATAATCCACAATAACTAATCATCCCATTAATCAAAGACACAAACTGTAAAAACAAGATGGCGATCAGAGAACAACCAACATACTCACAAAGAAACACTCTTGAGACAAACCTTGGCACGATGTTGTGGCATCAGGCTCGAACCAGACGCTCCTGTTGACAAAGGACCGGCCTTGACGCCCTTGGTGCATCTCCTTCTTAGTCGCTTTGAGATTAGCGCATGGCCTTTTGCGACCCTTCGATGCAACAGTCGGAGTGGCACTAGGAGCGCGCAGTCCCAAAATGATTTCTCTCTTGGTAGGAGGAGGAGGCATTGACCCAGGAGCTTGGTCGGGTTTGATAACGGGAATCGGAGTCGTAGATGAACCCGGCGGTTGGGCTACGGCCTCAGGCGCGGAAAAAGCCACGATGGTCGCCCCTCCATCAGGAGAAACATTGTGCAAGGGCAATACCTCGACTGAGGAAGCCAAGGCATCAGCTGGAGTAGGGAGATTCGGCGGGACAGCACGCATTGGACTGACCACCCCCTCGGCATCACTGCAATCTGTCTCATCCTAAAAGGAGAGGAACTTCACAATATGAGCCGGAAAGGCTCTTGGGGCAGGAGAGTCCGACGTACTCGCATGAAGGGCCTTGCTCATCTCAGCATCACAACTCTTCTGGCCGCTATGGGAAGAAGACATCTTTGCGGAGAGAAGCTTTTAAGAAAGAAGGTAGATAAAAACTAGGAAATCTGAGAAAGTGTGGAGAGAATGAAGAATGGGAGTCTGATACTTATAAGAGAATAAGGCTGAGGCAGATCTCCGAATTAAAATAATCGACAAAAGTCTTTCGAGAAAAGTCATTCCTAGTCATAGATTCCGATTAGCATCACTCGCCCGTAAGAATCGCGCCCGAAACTCACAAGCTGAGGGGCTAACTGTTGGGGTCAAAAACGGTAATCTCAAAATCAACGTATAGAATCGCATCTCTTAAGAAAATCTTTCTCGAAATAACTTGATGAAAGGTCCTAAGTAGAAAACTCCTGAACAACAACCGCGTTGGAAACATGGACAACTTCAAGTTGAATCAACCAATCCAACTCGCCCGATGGCAAGACGGAAGAACGACATCAAATTCTCAGGCTAGTTGGATGCACCACATCCAACTCATAAACTCAGACGAGTTAGATGCACAACAGCCAATTCGCCATCAGGCGAGTTGGGTCGATCAATTCATTTGGCCTAATGACAAGCTGGAACAGCATTCAGGCAACCTTGATCAGTCCTCATTAACCAAACCTTAAATTCTTCTTCGGGCCTTGATTGAATTGTCCCTTGTTTTATCTCGATTAAATACAAATGACGAAAACGCCCTGGACGAGTGTTGACCTAAGTTTTAGGGTTTTTATATTTATGTATGCATAGAGTGCATGGGAAAAAGAACAAACTTAAAGAGCTTTATTCTATACATAGTTTAAGGGTTTTTAGGGGAGAAGATTCATAACTCCTTAGGGAGATTTGTTTGGAACCCAGTATTTTATCTATGCATTATATTTAGACTATTGTTCTTACTTTAATTATGTATGAGTAGTTATCAACTAGATTTAGGGTTGAATGATAGCAATCATGGATTAGCCCAAAACTAGGATTGCTGGGTTAAGTTAATATCCATCCATTGAGTTGTGCTTTATGCTTGTATTCTAGAGTAGCTAACTAGAATCTCAAATGTAGGACATGGACGACTATGAGAGTAGGTTATGTGCCATAATAGACTCCATTGAACTAGGCTGTTAGGCGCATGCAAGCTGGTCTAATAAGTCTGGTGGACTTATCAAAACTCGTTTACATTTCCTTCTGATTTCACCATCGATCGACATCAGACCTTAGCCGTCGGTCATTGGTCTTTCCTTTTGTTCGCATACGAGAGTTTGAGTTAAAAGGGTCAAAATAGTTAATATTTGAGTTCTAGAATATTTACATTTCCATGCTTCCTATTCTCTATAATCCATTAGGCTTGAAACCCTAGATCTAGCATATTTACATTTACATCTATTTAATTTATTAGAATATTTCCATATTTGCATTATTAGAATATTTTTGTATTTTCATTTTTAGCATATTTTCATATTGCATCTCTACTTCTTGATAAATAATATTTTCTTAATTACTTGTTCACCACTGATATATACATATATATACATATACATATATATATATACATATATATATACATATATATATATATATATATATATATATATATATATGTATGTATATATATATATATATTCACCTAGCTTATTCTTTAGAAATAAGAAATCTATTGTGTGCCATTGCTCTTTGTGGTTTCGATCCCTAAGTACTACACCTGATCTCTCTTGGCAAGAGTATTATTTGTGTTTTAAGACTAGGGTTAATTTGATAGTTAATTGTTTAGGATATTTATACTCTGCTAGAACAATAAAACATTGCATGTCAAATTTGGTGCCATTGCCGAGGAGCATTGATCGCCATTAAATTTACTTTCTAGGATTTAGTCTAGATTTGTTACTACTTTCAAGTTACTAAATTTTTCTGTTCCTTTATTTTTCAGGTGCATACAAAGACCCACCAGAAGCAATAGACAAGAACTGATATTCTCTGACCCCGACAAACTCGAAAGTACAATACGCAAAGCAAGACGACAAGCATCGATTGACAACACTTATTCCGCGTCGACAGACACTTCTTTATGGATAGCATACCGACATCAGAACTCGAGCATCGACTGAAACTAATCACATAGCACCGATCGACAGCGGCTTGCCAGCATCGATTGACAAAAGCAGACGAGTTCAGATGGTTGCGACTTTAATATTGATTTGGGATGAGAATAGACACTTGCATGACCTCGAAGGTCATCTTCGTAATGCAGAAGGTCAAAAGATCAAGGAGAAATAGAGGCCGGACAGAAGAACCATGTCAATGCATTGACTCACGATGATTTTTGGCAGGAAGTGAAGAGGGAAAAGATCCAAAAAGGAGATTTCGTGTGGAAAGTTTCATGTCATTAAGCAGTTCGTATTGGTTTCCATCGACACCAAGCAATAAGCATCGATCGACAACAATTCCTGCAGTATCAGTAGCTTCATATGAATCGACTAACGTCGATCGACACCATCACGTGACAATCGACCGACAGAGAGAGAGAAGTATCGATCAACATTGCAACCATAGCATTTATTGACAGATGAGAAAACCGGTTTGACTGCCACGCATCACTGCGAATTTGGTTGTGCGTCCAACCATAACGGTTTCAGAGCAGAATACTGACACATCTGAAGCTATGGATCTTGATAGAGAAGATGAGGGACATTCCAAGAGGAAGAAAAAGATCCCCAGACATCAACGCAGAGAAGCCAATGAAAAGGAGATGGATAACTTTACCAAAAGAGTTTTCAAAATTCTTTTTAGATACTTCTTTTGATGAAGCTTATTATACTCACAGGTTGTGGATGTATTTAGAGGAAACAAGGGCGATAGACAATGATATAGAGATCATGTTCAATCATCTCAGAGACAAGATGAAACAGAGGACTTGTTTGAAGAATAAAAGTGATCCTGGGAAGTTCGTGGTTCCATGCTTCGTCAGAGGCAACGAATACCCCCAATGCCTTTGTGATGTAGGATCATCTGTGAGCAATATGCCAAAAACTATGGCAGAGGAGCTGAACCTGAAAGTGGAACCCTCCAATGATTCTTTCACATTTGTAGACTGCTCAAAAGTGAACTCAAAAGGGATGGTAAAAGATGTTCCAGTACAGATTAACAACACCCTAGTCCCAGTAGACTTCCACGTGATGGACATCAGGATATATTGGAACTCTTCACTACTACTTGGGAGAGTATTCATAGCTACCGTGGGAGCTATATGCATTATTAAATTAAACACAATCTATCTCTAATTGATCAAAATATTTTCTATGAACCTGTCAAGAATAAGAGCAAGGCTACTCTGATTGAATTGTGTGATGGTGCAGAACTTGTGACCACATGCTTATGCGATTATGAGTTGAATGAAGAGTCGGAAGATGGAGCATCAATCGATACCCAGCCCAGAAAATCGATCGACGTGTCTGATGTTCAGCAATCGGTCGACACCCGCCCTTCGCTATCGATCGACAACCATACTCCAGAACTGATCAAAAACTGCCACGCAGATGGTGGTTACAACCCAGTACCATGGTATTGCTATGGAAGAGGCTGATGTTTATCACATTTCGCATTGACTCGGGAAATCGACATCGATTGATGGTCACCATAAGCCAATGATCGATACTGACCAAGAATCAGATTCCAATCTAGATTCAGCTGCAGAACGCGAGAAGGAATATTGATATTTACAATCAGATGAGTTCGGTATCATGAGGGATCCAAACGGTCACGTAAGAGCTATGGATGGCAAACTACTAAATGTGACGAGGGAAGTTATCGCAGATATACTTGCCATGGCTAATGGAGCTGGAAACATTTTCATGCAACAATCTGGTTATCGATTATCGATCGACAGTCACAATACACCATCGATCGACACACGTCCGACATGCCGAGGAAACGGTGAAGCTTACGAAGGATATGATGAAGATTACAGAGAGGAAGAGCTGATTGAATATCGCGCCCTAGCATCAGAGACGTTGGCTGGGTGATGAATGTGATAGTGGGTAATCGATCATCGGTTACTCATGGCTATCGAACGACATCAGACGCGGACCAGAACACGAACTTGGAGCAGAGGATACATATATTGGTAATCTTAGACTGGATGAGTATGGAAATTTCAGAGACCCAGAGGGACGTGCAAGGGCTCTTTATGGGAGAATCCTACATATATCTAAGGAGGATGTAGAAGATCCCTTATTATTGCTAATGGATCAAGTACTTCATTTGGACAACAGCACCATCCATCGATCGACGCGAATCCTACAGCGTCGATTGCCATTGAGGATCAGAAGAACGAGATGATCCATAATGTTCCACACCCTTCCAAGCATCCTACATCGATCGATAGCATACATCGAGTATCGATCGACAGAACCTTTCCGGAGGTACACAAACTTCGTCCTTCCTATTCCCATAATTCAGAAAGTCCACAATCGATCAATTGGATCAAACCACCATCGATCGACTGGCGTTTCAAGCAAGGTAGGAGACCTTATGAGGCTACGGGCAATTGACTTTTCCACTAGGAAATGAAAGATGAGTATGGCATCTACAGAGATGAGTATGGTAATGCACGAGCTACAGACGGAAGAGTATTGAATGTGCAAGCTGAAGACATCAGAGCAGTTCTAGAGAGAGAGCTAATTTGTTTGAGCAGAGCTACATATGTTTACCAGAACATGCAACAAAGAGCAGAGCAGAGATTGATGATATTGTGCATGAGATCTACAAAGCTCAAGAGATGTCACTGGATGATGTCTACTATCCTATAGACAACTGCCTCACCAATTTGATTGAACGCATGGATGAGATGAAGCAAGATTTGTATACTATTCAGAGACAGCATGCGATTGGGACTGATGGACTGGCATCGATCGACGAGAACACCCGGCCACCGATCGACACTGAAGCCAACGGACAGAAGACCGCAGCAGAAATACAATTGGAAGATAGGTTCGATGGGGTTGCTTTTTTCTCAGAGCCTAATGAAGGAAGATATTTTTCAGCAATTGGAGGATATATCAGAGACTATATCTGCCAGACTTAGATTGATACAGCACAGTATTGAGAACCTACAAAGGAGAATGCATTCAATGAAGGTTGCTAGAGTAGTTATAAGGAATGAGAAAACCAGAGGAGATGGTGCAATTGGGAGCTTTATTGGTACATGGTTGTAGAAGAGCAAAAAAATGTAGACACTTAATTTCCAAGTGTGGATCCCCGTCCAAACTAGTCAGAAACTTCACAACGTCGAGCTTAAGAATATAAGCGCTGAGTGGGAGGCAACTCACTGTTTAGTAAGTCTTTATTTCGTTTTTATTTATACTACTGTTTGTTTCGAGTTTTACTTTGCTTTGTAGACTGTTTGAGTCCACCATCGATCGACACCATAAAGGCACCATCAGTCGACAATGGATCGTGACCATCGATCGACCACACACGCCTACCATCGATCGACACTCTCTTACAGAGAGAAGTATCGAGTTTTCTACTTAAACTATTTACTTATGATTTAATTTTTCCTAACCAATTCGGGACAGATTACACTAGGGATAGTGTAATTTAAGTCTAGGGGAGGTTCGCTAATGCTATTTAATTTGTTTTGAGCTTTATTTACTATATATATATAAGTTTTTCAAAAAAGTTTTATTGAGTCAAGAAGGGGACTATGATCAAGATTTATTATTGACTAACCACACTTAGCACCATTTGTAGAAGGTTGTTTGCAGAGATTACTAGAGATACCAAAGTGGATCATCCTACCACTATATCACATTTGCTTAGAAAGTTTGAAGGAAGTGAAACTGATTTTCAACACTAATCCTTAAGTATGTAGGTACAAGTCATTGCACCTTTGGTTCCCTTCTCTCTCTCTCTTCAACATCTACCTAATAGCTTAAAAGATTGAGATGACTTCCCGAGATTCAGAGGGGTAGGTACATTACTAATGACCCCACTATTCGCCTACAACTTTGCCCAAAAAGCAAAAGAAAAATAAAAAATAAAAAAATAAAGAAGAAGAAAATTGAAAACTAGATGGCAAGATGGACTGTATCAGCATCATTGTCCATTAAGCATCATTGTCCATTAAGTTTTAGATCTAAAAAAATTTAGAGAGAAAAGAGAGAAGAAATGAATCAGAGAAGACTTCGTGCCTAGTTGTTTAGATACTTTCAGAGGTAAGAGTCTATGTGTCCTTTGATCGATACTCCCAAGGTAAAGCCTACACTTTTATTTTATGAAAAGAAATGAAATCGGCAGAGGAGTGAGTCAGACTAATATTTGCTAAGTTGTTGGTAGACTCGATTTGGTTGCTATACATGGAGAACCCAGGCCCGCTAGTAGGTCTCTCAGTTGAAGCTACTATGACTCGGGAAAATTAACCTCGCGGTTAAGGTCGGGAGCATAACAAAAGTCATGAAATTTCTGGTCATCGATCGACCCACATCGTACAACGCGATCGTGGGAACTCCATGGATGAACTCGATGCAAGCAGTTCCATCAACTTACCACATGTGCCTTAAGTTCCCAACTCCTCACAGAATCAAAACAATCTTGGTAGATCGGGAAATATCACAAGTCTGTTTCGCTGCGTAGTTAAAACAAAACAAAAATCGTCCACAGAAACTTCGCCCAGCAAGAAAAAAATCGTCTTTCGTCGACAACGCCTTGGAACAAGATGAAACAGAAATCTTCTGGTAATTATGAAAGGTCAAAGCTCTGGAAGGAAAACTAGAACCGACTTACGAGCCGGTTGTGTCAGTATGCCTCGACGAATCATTCCTGGAATGCTGCGTCGAAATTGGCGCTAACCTCTGTGAGCCTCTAAAAATAGAGTTCGTTGCTTCTTTGAAAAAGAACCTTCACACGTTTGCTTGGGCTTCAGAAGACATGCCAGGAATTGACAAAAACATAACATGAACTCAACGTCAATCCGACTTTCAAACCTGTCAAACAAAGAAGATGGAAGTTGGGACCCGAACGTGCCACTCCGATCAACGAGGAAAGTTGAGAAACTCCTGAAGGTGGGGTCAATAACAGAATTCAGATACCCAGAATTGCTCGCTAACCCCGTCCTCG
Organism: Moricandia arvensis; assembly: GCA_905132765.1. NCBI lineage: Eukaryota > Viridiplantae > Streptophyta > Magnoliopsida > Brassicales > Brassicaceae > Moricandia > Moricandia arvensis. The sequence continues at coordinate 122,081 of CAJHQP010001059.1, forward strand.
TCAAAAAGAAAAAAATAGAAAGTGGCGAGTCTGCATCGATTTCACTGTCTTCGTCAACAGCACTCAACCGTTTTATCTCATGATAAACTGATAAGTGTCTCCCCTTTTACAACACTTTGAAAAGGAACAAAAATTCAAATGGTCTGAAGAATGGAGAAAGCATTCAAAAAGTTGAAACTTTACTTTACCACTCCTCCAGTTCTCGCCAAACCAATGGAAGGAGAAACATTGTTCCTGTATATCGTGGTATCAGAGACAGTCGTAAGTGGTGTCCTCGTCAAAGAAGAACGCGGAAAAAAGAAACCAATTCTTTACGTAAGTAAAATTTTGTTAGACGCCGAAACGCGATACCCGCTAATGGAAAAATTAGCACTCGCAGTAGTAATGGCGGTTCGGAAATTGAGACCATATTCCAAGTCACACGCAGTCATAATCCTCACCATGTTCCTGCTTTGTACATTTTTACATTGCCCAAGTCCATAAGAAAGACTAGCAAACTGGGCAGTAGAACTAAGTGAATATGACATCAAGAATCAGACGAGAACGAGCGCCAAGTCACAAGTACTTGCTAATTTCTTGGTCAAACTTCCAATGGAAGGCGCGGTAAACCAGGAACCGAACTCGACCTGGGATATCCACGTCGATGGATCTTCATCCAAACAAGGATCAGGAATCGTGATTCGGCTAACTTCACCAACCGGAGAAGTGTTGGAACAGTCCCTTCGGTTGGTCTTTCACGCCTCAAACAATGAAGCCGAATATGAAGCACTTATCGCCAGATTAACGTTAGCTCGTGAGCTTAAAATATTCAACGTCCACGCCTACTGTGATTCTCAGCTTGTCACAAACCAATTCAGTGGCGAGTACGAAGCTAGGGACGAAATAATTGACTCATACCTGAAACTCATCCGACATCTCGCCCAGGAATTCGACCAATTCACACTCACGCAAATCCCCCGCGCGGAAAACGCCTGGCCAATGCTTTGGCAGCCCTGGCATCAAGTTCGGTTCCAGGAATTAGACAAGCAATCCCTGTCAAATTCATAGAATACTCAAGCATCGAGCCACCAATTGTCGTAAAATTAATCAATCCCCATGATGAAGATATCAATGAAGTCGACAACCAACCTGAAGAAAATGTGAAACAATCCGAAAACGGCTGCGACAAACCATGGTTGGAAATTATCCGAGCATTCATAACCAACAGAACACTTCCTACAGAAAAATGGGTGGGGCGGAAAATCAAAAGTCAGGCCGCATGATATGTCTTAATGGATGGAGAAGTCTACAAATGGATATTATCTGGACCACTTATGACATGTGTAGAAGGAGAAAAAGCTCAAAAGGTCATGTAAGAAATCCACTCTGGATATTGCGGGAATCATTCCGGCGTAACATCCCTCCTGATCAAGATAAAACGCCACGACCAGTATTGCCCAACAATACGCGCGAAAATGCGAGAAATGGTCACTATCGTGAAAAATTCACGCCGAAATGCGAGAAATTCCAGAGACATGCACCAACAATCTTCCATCCGGCGGAGGTCCTCTCTTCCATTTTACCGCCCTATCCATTCATGCGATGATCAATGGACATCTTCGGTCCCTTACATAACTCAAAGCAAAAATGGTTTATGCTAGTCCTAACAAACTTTTTCTCAAAATGGGTGGAAGCAGAATCTTACACAAGCATTAAAGACGCTCAAGTCGAAAGCTTTGTCTGGAAAAATATCATTTGTAGACATGGAGTCCCATACGAGATCGTAATAGACAACCGATCTCAGTTTATTTAAACTCCTCTTGAGGCATTTTGCGAAAAGTGGAAGACATGGTTAACCAAATCGACTTCCGCAGGGAAACGGCAAAGCCAAAACCATCAACAAAACTGTCCTAGACGGCCTCAAGAAACGTTTAGCCACCAAAAAGGTAGTTGGGTGGAGAAACTCAAAGACTCCTTTGGTCCCATCGGACCACGCCAATACGAACGACGGGAGAAACTTCTTTTTCCCTAGTCTATGAGACATAATTCATGATCCCAGGTGAAGTCAAATTTCCCGGAGTACGAAGGAGGCTGCTTCTTGAACGGGAAAATGTTAATAAGTCCATGCTACTGGATGATCTTGACCTCATCAACGAGCGCGGGGATCAACCGCTCATAAAAATCCAGAATTACCAAAAAGCTGCCGCAAAATACTACAACTCAAACGTTCGAAATCGTAGGTTCAGCGAAAGCCATCTAATTCTACGCAGAGTTTTCCAAAACACCGCTGAATTAAACGGGGGAAAACTTGGAACAAACTGGGAAGGAGTTACAAAGTCATAAAGGTCGTCCGACCAGGAGCGTACGGAATCGCTAACATGCAGGGCGTCAAAATTCCAAGAACCTAGAACGCGATGCACCTCAAAAAATATTATCACTAAACAATCACACCACAACTAACTGAACTACAAGACGGCTTGATCCCCGAAAAGGGTTAGTAGGAAATTCGTTGCAAGACGAGTTCAGCTGTCCCCCCCCCCTCTAAAAGGGGGGGGGGGGTTGGTACATACACGTATACCCGTATACACCCAAGTTCAAAATATTTTCTCTTGTACTCGATATTTTTGAAACTTTTTCCAACAATAAGAAGATGCAATATGACTTTTACAAGCCTCGTAAATCTCCTTTATCATCAAAACGCCTGATCTCGCAACTTGCCTCGCATAAAGAAGCCGAAGTAAAAACCGGCGATTGTACTCATACAACACTTCAAGCACGCAAACATTTTATCGCAAGATGCGGCATAAGAAAAACTCAACCTTCGACACATGGAGCCGTTGCTGACGCTCGAAGAACTACTTTTCGCTAAAACTTTCCAAATGGAACCCTCATCTCAAAAACACCTTTTCAAACACGTATCCTTCGCGAAGACTCAAAAATGGTAATATCTATCGATATTTTTGTTGCTGATCACAACAAACTCTCAATGTCGTAAACAGACTAAGCCATCTCGTAGAGATAGCTCTCATACATCCGACACAAGGAAACTTTTAGCGAAAGACATCTTGTGTCAGATGTCTGAGAGCTATCTCCGCATTAAAAATTATCTTTGGAGAGATGCTCTATTCCTACTAGACAAGTCAAATAAGTTGGGAAGCTTTCGCAAGAGGTAACCAGAAAGCCTATTAGACATGGCAAACCTTAAACCGAGAGTAAACCTAGGTCTTTCCCTAAACCCAGCAGACAGGTCTATAACATATTTAGGCATAGTATCAAATCAATACAAGATCCCCAAATATGTCTCTTTGCTTATATGTGGACGTCCCCAGAAATCTCGCAGAGTCAAGTTTTGCGAAAAAACACTCGAAACGAACCACGAATATAGCAATTCACCCAGATTTAGATATGAGATGAGAATTCATAATCTCCCTCTACGCTCCCACGAATACTCATACGCTATTAAAATGCAAAAATAAAATACATTTAAAGAGGATACAAAGCCGCAAGCGGCCAATCCCGAAATGAAAATACGGCCACACATGGCCGAAACAAACATAAAGCATAACATAAAAAAATTCTCAAACGAAACTGCAACCTCACACATCCTCCAAACACGGAACCTCATTTTCGCCTATCACCTCGTCCAAGATCGGGGCTGTGCCACCTCCACCTTCCTCGAGCACGAGACCTTGCCCCTCTGAGTTATCCGAGCATGACGGAAGGCTACATTCGGAATTCAGGCCAGCGAGGATCAGATCAAAGTCACCATCCACGTCCACCAGCTCCTCTTCACGAGCATAAAGCTTAGCCTCCTCAGCCAGTGGAGATGGGGGTGCTTCGCCTTGAAACAACAGAATCTCCCCCATCCCTCCTTCGAAGGACGCCAGAGCCAGGTCTTAAATGCGAACCATCACCAAGAAGTCAAGGGAATCTGAGATCCTTGCCAAACGAGCCTGAAACCCGGTGTGAAGAGCATCTTTAGCCTCTTCAATCCCGAAACTTGCCGATCCTTCTCCCCTGAAGTTGGCACTGAAGTCGACGCACCTTTGAAGCCTAAGTCTTCATGGCATGTTTAGCCTTAAGCAAAGAACTCACAGTCTTCCCAAGACCTCGCTCGGGCTCGCCAATCCAAGTCTCAAACTGAGATACTTCAAGAGAATGAGAGTCCTCGATAACTTTCAACTTCGCCTCGAGCTGCGATGACTTATCATGCGACTCTGTCAACATTTTTGTATGATGTTCGACCTATAATCCACAATAACTAATCATCCCATTAATCAAAGACACAAACTGTAAAAACAAGATGGCGATCAGAGAACAACCAACATACTCACAAAGAAACACTCTTGAGACAAACCTTGGCACGATGTTGTGGCATCAGGCTCGAACCAGACGCTCCTGTTGACAAAGGACCGGCCTTGACGCCCTTGGTGCATCTCCTTCTTAGTCGCTTTGAGATTAGCGCATGGCCTTTTGCGACCCTTCGATGCAACAGTCGGAGTGGAGTGGCACTAGGAGCGCGCAGTCCCAAAATGATTTCTCTCTTGGTAGGAGGAGGAGGCATTGACCCATGAGCTTGGTCGGGTTTGATAACGGGAATCGGAGTCGTAGATGAACCCGGCGGTTGGGCTACGGCCTCAGGCGCGGAAAAAGCCACGATGGTCGCCCCTCCATCAGGAGAAACATTGTGCAAGGGCAATACCTCGACTGAGGAAGCCAAGGCGTCAGCTGGAGTAGGGAGATTCGGCGGGACAGCACGCATTGGACTGACCACCCCCTCGGCATCACTGCAATCTGTCTCATCCTAAAAGGAGGGGAACTTCACAATATGAGCCGGAAAGGCTCTTGGGGCAGGAGAGTCCGACGTACTCGCATGAAGGGCCTTGCTCATCTTTGCATCACAACTCTTCTGGCCGCTATGGGAAGAAGACATCTTTGCGGAGAGAAGCTTTTAAGAAAGAAGGTAGATAAAAACTAGGAAATCTGAGAAAGTGTGGAGAGAATGAAGAATGGGAGTCTGATACTTATAAGAGAATAAGGCTGAGGCAGATCTCCGAATTAAAATAATCGACAAATGTCTTTCGAGAAAAGTCATTCCTAGTCATAGATTCCGATTAGCATCACTCGCACGTAAGAATCGCGCCCGAAACTCACAATTTGGGGGGCTAACTGTTGGGGTCAAAAACGGTAATCTCAAAATCAACGTATAGAATCGCATCTCTTAAGGAAATCTTTCTCGAAATAACTTGATGAAAGGTCCTAAGTAGAAAACTCCTGAACAACGACCGCGTTGGAAACATGGACAACTTCAAGTTGAATCAACCAATCCGACTCGCCCGATGGCAAGACGGAAGAACCACATCAAACTCTCAGGCTAGTTGGATGCACCACATCCAACTCATAAACTCAGACGAGTTAGATGCACAACAGCCAACTCGCCATCAGGCGAGTTGGGTCGATCAATTCATTTGGCCTAATGACAAGCTGGAACAGCATTCAGGCAACCTTGATCAGTCCTCATTAACCAAACCTTAAATTCTTCTTCGGGACTTGATTGAATTGTCCCTTGTTATGTCTCGATCGAAGTTATCGTTGGAATATTACGATAAAACCGCAATGACTCGTTTTCTCGATAAGTTCAAATTAGTCATATAAAACGACAACGGTTAACTAAAAAGCTTAGTTGCCACAACCATATGATTAATTTGAACTATTATAGAGCGGGCGTCATATCAAAGATGTCTTTCTAAAGATATCGTAAAAACGTTTAAGTCGAACTAAGGCCCGAAAATATCTAAAACCCGGCTAAAATCCCACTTACAATTTCAGAGGAAATTGAGCCCAAGGTTATTATGACGGTATATTATTCACAGGAAAAGATATTGTCAAGTTTCAAAGGATAAACATGAGATCAGGGAAAATAGAATATTTCCGCAAAGCGATAAACTCGACCAATGTGCAGAAAAGAAAAGGATGGCCGACCTAGAAGGCATATATAAGGGAAACTAAAGAAAGAAGTGTCAGGATCCAAAATTGAGACTTAGTGAATTCTTGTTAGGTTAGAATAACTTAGAACCTAGGTGGCTAGACTAGCAAGCCTATACTTAAAAACGTTTTTTCCGCTTTCGTTCTGCGATTCTCTTTGTTAGCAATTCTCTATTCATCCTGCTTTTGGTGAAATCTTGTAGTTCTGTTATTGTCAATCAATAAAATGTATCCATGCAACTTACTATCGATATTCTGTTATCTTTGTCTTTTCGTATTCGTGTGATTACGCAGATAATTCGGTTCCTATGGGAAAATTAGGGTTTCCTAACTTTTCTTATTTTGCAAAAATCGATAGTGCGAATTTTGGTTCCCACAAGTGTGGACTCGGAAACGAGTTCCAATAAGATATGATAATGGCGGTGTTTTACCAACATATGTTGTAGAAGAAGTTCCAGACATTTTCAGCCAGGTTAGACGTCTTGGTGGGAAACTAAAAGAAATCTGGTGGATGAGTCCTGAAGATTTTCACACTGCCAACACATATATACTCATAAACTCCGAGAAAATATTGTCTTTTGAAAGGTAAATATCCTCAAATTTTATTATTTTTCATATATATAAAGAAAAAATAATGATGCTTACATTGCAAAATCAGTGAGTTTGTTGCTTAAGTTGAACAAATTATACCAGAAATATCAACTAATGCGTTCAACAAAAGAACAGAGCCACATTTTGTTAAGTGGTTGAAGACGCAGTATATCAACTAATGCGTTCAACAAAAGAACAGAGCAACATTTTTACTTGTTGATCGCAAAACCATGAATATGAAAATCTTCCAGACAATATGACGGACAAAGGCAATGAATATGAATTTGAAGAAAGATATGATTGCAGTGATGACCCGAGTGATGTTTCTGATGACGGCTGAATTTTATTATGTGATATTGTTTTATTATGAAAGAACTATATGTTTAATTATATTGTCATAACTCTATGTTGTCATTATATTTCTAATTAACATCTATATGTTAAAAATAAAATTCAATGTCATACTCATGTTACTAGATGAAATGCAATGTTTTAATTGGGTTTAGGGGTTCTTGATATAGCCTAGTTATTACGAGTTTTAGGCCATGTTATAGGCTCTACTTAGGGTCTATTATGTGTGTTTATGCTATGTTTTGGAGTATTTACAGGTCCAGGAACGTTTTGGAGATATATGGAGATACTTGGAGGTTTTGGAGCATTTAGAGGAGAAGAATCTGTAGCTGACCATTTGAGGAGTCGAAGTACAAGATTGTCGTCGATGGACGACAAAACCTTGGAGTCAACCGATGTTAAAAGACCAAGTTCGATCGATGCTACACACTTTCCATCGATGGATGTCCAAATTGCAGACATCCGATTCAAGGCCCAAGATTAAATACAAATGACGAAAATGCCATGGACGAGTGTTGACCTAAGTTTTAGGGTTTTTATATTTATGTATGCATAGAGTGCATGGGAAAAAGAACAAACTTAAAGAGCTTTATTCTATACATAGTTTAAGGGTTTTTAGGGGAGAAGATTCATAACTCCTTAGGGAGATTTGTTTGGAACCCAGTATTTTATCTATGCATTATATTTAGACTATTGTTCTTACTTTAATTATGTATGAGTAGTTATCAACTAGATTTAGGGTTGAATGATAGCAATCATGGATTAGCCCAAAACTAGGATTGCTGGGTTAAGTTAATATCCATCCATTGAGTTGTGCTTTATGCTTGTATTCTAGAGCAGCTAACTAGAATCTCAAATGTAGGACATGGACGACTATGAGAGTAGGTTATGTGCCAGAATAGACTCCATTGAACTAGGCTGTTAGGCGCATGCAAGCTGGTCTAATAAGTCTGGTGGACTTATCAAAACTCGTTTACATTTCCTTCTGATTTCACCATCGATCGACATCAGACCTTAGCCGTCGGTCATTGGTCTTTCCTTTTGCTCGCATACGAGAGTTGGAGTTAAAAGGGTCAAAATAGTTAATATTTGAGTTCTAGAATATTTACATTTCCATGCTTCCTATTCTCTATAATCCATTAGGCTTGAAACCCTAGATCTAGCATATTTACATTTACATCTATTTAATTTATTAGAATATTTCCATATTTGCATTATTAGAATATTTTTGTATTTTCATTTTTAGCATATTTTCATATTGCATCTCTACTTCTTGATAAATAATATTTTCTTAATTACTTGTTCACCACTGATATATACATATATATATACATATATATATATACATATATATATGTATATATATATTTATATTCACCTAGCTTAGTCTTTAGAAATAAAAAATCTATTGTGTGCCATTGCTCTCTGTGGATTCGATCCGTAAGTACTACACCTGATCTCTCTTGGCAAGAGTATTATTTGTGCGTTTAAGACTAGGGTTAATTTGATAGTTAATTGTTTAGGATATTTATACTCTGCTAGAACAATAAAACATTGCATGTCAAATTTGGTGCCATTGCCGAGGAGCATTGATCGCCATTAAATTTACTTTCTAGGATTTAGTCTAGATTTGTTACTACTTTCAAGTTACTAAATTTTTCTTTTCCTTTATTTTTCAGGTGCATACAAAGACCCACCAGAAGCAATAAAGGACAAGAACTCCTATTCTCTGACCCCGAAAAACTCGAAAGTACAATCCCCAAAGCAAGACGACAAGCATCGATCGACAACACTTATACCGCGTCGACAGACACTTCTTTATGAATAGCATACCGACATCAGAACTCGAGCATCGACTGAAACTAATCACATAGCACCGATCGACAGCGTCTTGCCAGCATCGATCGACAAAAGCAGACGAGTTCAGATGGTTGTGACTTTAATATTGATTTGGGATGAGAATAGAGACTTGCATGACCTCGAAGGTCATCTTCGTAATGCAGCAGGTCAAAAGATCAAGGAGAAAATAGAGGCCGGACAGAAGCACCATGTCAATGCATTGACTGACGATGATTTTTGGCAGGAAGTGAAGAGGGAAAAGATCCAAAAAGGAGATTTCGTGTGGAAAGTTTCATGTCATTCAGCAGTTCACATTGGTTTCCATCGACACCAAGCAATAAGCATCGATCGACAACAATTCCTGCAGTATCAGTAGCTTCATGTGAATCGACTAACATCGATCGACACCATCACCTGACAATCGACCAACAGAGAGATAGAAGTATCGATCAACATTGCAACCATAGCATTTATTGACAGATGAGAAAACCGGTTTGACTGCCACGCATCACTGCGAATTTGATTGTGCGTCCAACCATAACGGTTTCAGAGCAGAATACTGACACTTCTGAAGTCATGGATCTTGATAGAGAAGATGAGGAACATTCCAAGAGGAAGAAAAAGATCCCCAAACATCAACGCAGAGAAGCCAATGAAAAGGAGATGGATAGCTTTACCAAAAGAGTTTTCAAAATTCTTTTTAGATACTTCTTTTGATGAAGCTTATTATACTCACAGGTTGTGGATGTTTTTAGAGGAAACAAGGGAGACAGACAATGATATAGAGATCATGTTCAATCATCTCAGAGACAAGATGAAACAGAGGACTTGTTTGAAGAAGAAAAGTGATCCTGGGAAGTTCGTGGTTCCATGCTTCATCAAAGGCAACGAATACCCCCAATGCCTTTGTGATGTAGGATCATCTGTGAGCATTATGCCAAAAACTATGGCAGAGGAGCTGAACCTGAAAGTGGAACCCTCCAATGATTCTTTCACATTTGTAGACTGCTCAAAAGTGAACTCAAAAGGGATGGAAAAAGATGTTCCAGTCCAGATTAACAACACCCTAGTCCCAGTAGACTTCCACGTGATGGACATCAGGATATATTGGAACTCTTCACTACTACTTGGGAGAGTATTCATAGCTACCGTGGGAGCTATATGCATTATGAAATTAAACACAATCTATCTCTAATTGATCAAAATATTTTCTATGAACCTGTCAAGAATAAGAGCAAGGCTACTCTGATTGAATTGTGTGATGGTGCAGAACTTGTGACCACATGCTTCTGCGATTATGAGTTCAATGAAGAGTCGGAAGATGGAGCATCAATCGATACCCAGCCCAGAAAATCGATCGACGTGTCTGATGTTCAGCAATCGGTCGACACCCGCCCTTCGCTATCGATCGACAACCATACTCCAGAACTGATCAAAAACTGCCACGCAGATGGTGGTTACAACCCAGTACCATGGTATTGCTATGGAAGAGGCTGATGTTTATCACATTTCGCATTGACTCGGGAAATCGACATCGATTGATGGTCACCATAAGCCAATGATCGATACTGACCAAGAATCAGATTCCAATCTAGATTCAGCTGCAGAACGCGAGAAGGAATATGGATATTTATAATCAGATGAGTTCGGTATCATGAGGGATCCAAACGGTCACGTAAGAGCTATGGATGGCAAACTACTAAATGTGACGAGGGAAGTTATCGCAGATATACTTGCCATGGCTAATGGAGCTGGAAACATTTTCATGCAACAATCTGGTTATCGATTATCGATCGACAGTCACAATACACCATCGATCGACACACGTCCGACATGCCGAGGAAACGGTGAAGCTTACGAAGGATACGATGAAGATTACAGAGAGGAAGAGCTGATTGAATATCGCACCCTAGCATCAGAGACGTTGGCTGGGTGATGAACGTGACAGTGGGTAATCGATCATCGGTTACTCATGGCTATCGAACGACATCAGACGCGGACCAGAACACGAACTTGGATCAGAGGATACATATATTGGTAATCTTAGACTGGATGAGTATGGAATTTTCAGAGACCCAGAGGGACGTGCAAGGGCTCTTTATGGGAGAATCCTACATATATCTAAGGAGGATGTAGAAGATCCCTTATTATTGCTAATGGATCAAGTACTTCATTTGGAAAACAGCACCAGCCATCGATCGACGGGAATCCTACAGCGTCGATCGCCATTGAGGATCAGAAGAACGAGAAGATCCATAATGTTCCACACCCTTCCAAGCATCCTACATCGATCGACATCATACATCGAGTATCGATCGACAGAACCTTTCCGGAGGTACACAAACTTCGTCCTTCCATTTCCCATAATTCAGAAAGTCCACAATCGATCAATTGGATCAAACCACCATCGATCGACTGGCGTTTCAAGCAAGGTAGGAGAGCCTATGAGGCTACGAGCAATAGACTTTTCCACTAGGAAAAGAAAGATGAGTATGGCATCTACAGAGATGAGTATGGTAATGCACGAGCTACAGACGGAAGAGTATTGAATGTGCAAGCTGAAGACATCAGAGCAGTTCTAGAGAGACAGCTAATTTGTTTGAGCAGAGCTACATATGTTTACCAGAACATGCAACAAAGATCTCCACGTCTATGAATAATCAAAGGACATACAGCAGAGCAGAGATTGATGATATTGTGCATGAGATCTACAAAGCTCAAGAGATGTCACTGGATGATATCTACTATCCTATAGACAACTGCCTCACCGATTTGATTGAACGCATGGATGAGATGAAGCAAGATTTGTATACTATTCAGAGACAGCATGCGATTGGGACTGACGGACTGGCATCGATCGACGACAACACCCGGCCACCGATCGACACTGAAGCCAACGGACAGAAGACCGCAGCAGAA